>PVKM010019185.1:0-24407 GCA_004027735.1 Carollia perspicillata | reverse complement strand
GAGTTAGGGTAAAAATTATGAGCGTAGGTAATGAGAAGACTGTAAGTTGTAAATCAGAAGCAGTAGGGCACACACGCATTACACAGATTATAATTGAGAGAGCACTTAGGCAAATGAAGAAATATGTCATGGTAGCCAAGCCCAGATGTCTGTACCTGCAAGCAGCACTTAAGTCTGTTCCTTTAGGCCTACCCAAATGAATTTATAAATCCGTAGTACAAGTATCTATGCCCATTCTACACAAAATACGGCCCACCCAAGAGCAATATTGGCATCAGCTGGGAACTTTGAGAACTAAAAAATCTTGGAGCTCCATCATTGAATGGGAACTGCTTTTAAACAAAACACCCAGGTGACCAATATGCATATAAAGTTGTGAGAAGCATTGGTCTAATCTCTTGCACATAGTACATAGTTATATTGCTTCTTAATTTTGAATGGATGAATCATTAAATGGAAGCTACTGTAAGTCATTTAGCCTTTAGACATTCGACAGTAAGCAGTGAACACTTGTCTAGCACCCACTGAGTGTCCACTCTGATTTACACAAGTTACGTATCTTGATGCATTTAAGCCTCACAACAACCCCATGGAGTAGGAAGTATAACTATCCTCATTTTACACAGGGAGGTTAAGTCACTTGATCAAGGGCATTCAGTTAATAAAGGACAGGATTAGCATCTGAATTTCACCAATTTGGCTCCTGATCCTCTGTTCCTAAAGCTCTCTCCCTGATTCTCAAATGAGCAATGAGTGACAATGCACTTGATTAGACTCGGGGCTTGTGTTGGTTTTATAGACCCCTCTAACCCGATTTATGGAAAATGGGGCAGGATGTGAATCCAGTTGAAACCTTCATTCAACAGTCCTCATGATTTTTTAAAAGGACTTTCATTGAGAAACATTCTAGCCCCTCAGGCCCTCTAAGTTGCCTAAGAGGTGAATCTGGGATAAGGAGTTTGGCCCAATATGGATTAGCTGCTTCTGGGTTCTCTTGCAATCTCTCTCTCTCTAGGGAAATCTGATCTCTTTCAAATAAACCACTTTCTCTGTTTTGTGAGGCCTATAGTTTTCTAGCCTTACTTATTACAGAGGGTTAAAATCTGGAATTTTAGGAAACCCATTGTTTCTGCACATCTGAGCTATAGCCTCCAATCCACCCAGCATAGCCAATAACAAAGAAATTTTGGTCTATATCTTTTCATCTAAGATATCCAATGTCTCAGTGTATTCTAGAACCAAGCACAGATTCTGTTTCAACCTTTAAACCATTAAAGTATACTAGGTCTGTCTGGAAAAAGTCCAGCCATTGTTAATATAACAAGAGAGATTTGTGTGACATTGATGTAACCTGGCAGCCAAGGAGAGTGGACTAGAATTCGCATATGTGAACAATGATGACTTCACTGTACTAATCAGTGGGGGTAGTAGACACAGTTGAGTGAGCATGTATGGGTACTGTGTGGCCATCGCATTCAAAATGACTGAGTAGAGCAATGAATCTGCATCAAATTTTGCATTAAGCTCGAACATTCCTCTATGGAAACTATTTGGATTATTTAGAAGGCCACTGGTGACTGACAGCTTCATCACTGCAACATACCCTCTCATGCATCATGTCTCATGCAGAGTTTTTGGCAAAACATCAAATCACCAAAGTGACTCAGCACCCCTACAGCCCAGATTTGGTGCCCTGCATCTTCTGGCTTTTCCCCAAACTATAATCACCTTTGAAAGAAAAGAAATTTCAGGTCATTGATGAGATTCAGAAAAGTGCAACAGGGCAGGCAACGGTGATTGGGAGAAGTATGTGAGGTCCCAAGATGCCTACTTTGAAGGGGGACTGAGGTGCCATTGTTCTAAGTACAATGTTTCTTGTATCTTGTCTCTATTTTCCAAATTACATGACTGGATAGTTTCTGGACAGACCTTGTGCACATCAAAGGGAGCAAGGCAGCCTTTTCAGAATTTTCATAACAAAATTATTCAGTCACTATGAGGGCCATAAATGAAATGTAATTAAATTTTTACCATATAACAAGGAACCCGGACTTCTGGGATATTGCACAATCTCTTTAGTCTACCATCCTTCTGGAACAGTCCTGCTTCCCTTTGAGGTAAGGTTACCTCTCCTGAAGACCCCTTTATCGTGAAGCTGTTCCTGGCCTCACAGGGACCACTGTGAGCTCTTCTTCTGTCCTGTCGATAAAACTTATTTGATAGCTGTATTATAATATTCATTCCCAGGCTGAGAGGCCTTCAGGATAGGGACCACATCTTACTCTTTGATAATATTTAGCACAGTTATGGCTGGGCACAAAGTAGCCAGGTAATAGATGTTCATTCAATGAATAACTTGGAATCGCAAGGTGTACATATTTTGAAATTAAATGTGGATTAGTGTAATCTTTGCACACAGGAAAAAATATGTCACAGAGATTCATGAAACTGTAGCTGCTCTCTGTTGGTTAAAAGCCCAACACCAAATTGAAATATAATTGTGTAATTTTAGATTACGTACAGGAATTATGGTGATTTACAACCTAGAATTTTGGAACAGTAGCAGACTGATAGATTTAAGGCCTTTGGCCCAATAAACACACTCATAGCAGAGAATATATGGTCTCAGTAACAACTCAATCTAGCCTGGCACAGCCACTTAGGGTAGCTCTTTAGGGAAATTGCTGAAATGTCCAGGTAACACTTGGCCTGCAAGTGGTTCTGTGAAGAAGTACACCAGTGACCCATTTAGGAAAAAGTTAGCTCCCATGAGAATTTAGAATGCTTTCTATGGCTCCCCATCCTCCTGATTTGGTTTGCCTTAAACTTGCACAATTGATGAAAGAAAAGTTAGTTAAGCAAATCCCTGACTGAATTATCACAAATTACAAATTGGCAGGGTCTGGATTAATGAGATTTTTTGACCCTACTGCATTCCATTCCAGCTCACCCAGAAAAAAATGTGCCATGGAACATTTGGAGGTAGTCCAGAAAACAGCAACTAAAAATGATTAAAGGTTTGACTAATATTCCCTCTGAGGGAAGGCTGAAGGAGCTGAGTTTATTTAGCCTAAAGAGAAGAAGGCTGAATAAGGAATTCATAATAGTTCTCCAGTATATGAAGAAGAGTGTGAGTGACATGAAGCAGATTCCCTTACTTCTAATGAATCCAGCACAAGAAGAAAGCGATTTGAAAATGCAAAGGGGAGAACTGCATGTCATCCTTAGAAAGGTTTGCTGGCTATTCAACACTCGCAACACTGGACCCTTTAGGGGTGGCTTCAGTGGGTGTTTTATGAAAAGCCTAAACATTTACCTTCTTCCATGGGTGCATGCGAAGCCTTGCTTGCATGGCAATGGGTTAAACTAAATGCCCTCGTGGTGTCCCTTCTAACTGGGTGATTCGGTCTGATGAAAGGTCATCAGGTTAAATTGATTAGAAAGTTAAAATTGCATTCCTGGATCAGTGAATTTGTACTGCAAGAGAGAACCTTTCAACTGAATGGGCAGTTTGAATTTCACCCTGTTGGCAGTGACCCAAAGTCATACCACACTGCCAGTGTAGCCGGCACAGACTGCACTCTCCAGAGTAATAAGCCTGAGTGTCCTATCTTGCCTTTGGAAAAAAAAAAAGTTTCAGGATTGCATCCACAACCAAACGGCAGCATCTTTTACATTTACCTCCAGGGCTAAGGCAGTGAAACCTCTCCAACAAAGCATGGTGGTGCCAGAGTAAACAGGAACAGCCAAGCTATCAGCCCCAAGGACTCCGGAGGCCCCCAGACACACCTGACAGGATCAGAACAGGGATCCCCAGAACATAATTGCCTAGAAATAAACATGAGTGACTTGCAGTCTCCATATTTTCCTCTGGCAGACAGGATGATCACGCTCTAGGGGCCCTGAAGAGCTACTCTAGTAAACATAACAGTGAAATTCACCTGCACCTCAGCTTCTTTACTCTGTAATGACTCCCATACATAGTCCTTCTCTCCATCCTCTCTGCTACTCTCGGAGCCACCTTCTTTTTTAGTATCAGCTGGACCCTTGAAGTAACCTCCTCACTAGTCTGCCTGCCTCACCCAGCCCCCGAGTCACTCTACACACAGTAGTCAGAATTTCTAAATGGCAGATCTAATCATATCCCTCACCTGCTTGAGGACCCGCAGTAGACTCTCCTGAATTCCAAAATAAAGTTCGGACTCCTTTTTGGTAAGCCATGAAAGACTTCTACAGTCTTCCTGGTGCCCACTTCCTTAGCCATATTCATATCACCTCTCCAGGAATCTCCCTTGGATTTGCTGTGACTATATGATTTTCCATCCCTTCAATGAATTGCAGTTTTTCAAACCTGTATTCCTTGACTCATATGATTCCATCCGTCCAAAATTACTCTTGATTTCCCACCCTCCTCGCGGCTTTATACTTCACACAGATCATTATTTTCATGTTTCAGTTAAAGCATCACTTCTACCCAGAAGGCTTCCTAAATCCCTCAGGTTATTCCAGTGCTAACGTTATGTACTTTTATGTTCTTCTGATGTAGACCAAACTCAGAGATCATTTTCTGGTTTTTGTCTGCTCAGAATCCACGCGCTCTTTAGCTGATTTTCTTTCCCCCTGTTTGACAACTGGAAAGCTGAGATGAAGATAGGCCATTTGAACCTACTTTCTTGGAAGCTGAGATCTTGAGTGGTGAGACACGGGATGGAGGATGGATAATGCTGGTTAATACCAGCCCTGGCAGCATCACCGAACCGTGGATTGGGCCCCGATTTTCACGATGGATCCCCTCAGTTCCCGTGCCTCAGAAACCTTAGAACTCAGACTTCCCTGCAGTACTGTGAGCAACTTGATGGCACGCAGAGAAGTTTCTTTTTGAATCAAATGAGCTACAGTTGATTTCTATTAAAACCAATACCTCCTAACACACACAGCGTTTCAAGGACTTACCTTTTTTTTTTGTCTTGCTCACACTATAGGCTCTCTTTGAGGGCAGAAAGCAGGCATTAAACATCCTTTTATACTCATCATCTGATATATGCCTTTATAATAGGTGCTCATAAATAAGTAAATGAATGTTTTCATCTTAGGGAATGAACATGGGCATGGACCAATAATTAATACCAGCCTAGAGGAAGAATCCTAGTGTCACTATTCTATTTTACAGTATTTGTCCATGGCTGGGATGCAGATTTAAATGACATATATATCACATTTGCAGCTGGCATTAACTGGGCGGGACAGAAAATACTAAATGACCAAATCATGTCCTAAAAAGATGTAAGAAGCCTAAAAGGAAAAACTACATTTTTAGCAACTTCATTGAGAAATAATTTGGATTCCATAAATTTACCCATTCAGAGTATACAATTCATAGGTTTTTAGCATAATCATAGTGCTGTGAAACCATCACCAAAATCTAATTTGAGAAGATTTTCATCCAAAACAAAACCCCATATTCATTAGGAATCATTCCCATTTCCATCTCTAGGCAATCACTAATTTCCTGCCTGGCTCCATATATTTTCCTTTTCCTGGAAATCTCATATAAATTATATGTATATGGCACATGAGACTGGTCTCTGTTACCAGGTTTACCTGTGCTGCAGCTACACCTCCTATTGCTGAACAATATTCCACACCACATTTTGTATGTCCATTCATCACTTGATAGACATTTGGATTGTTTCCATTTTTGACATGGTTACAAATAAGGCTGCTGTGGACATTCATGTACAAGTTTTTTTGTGGACACCTAATTTCCTTTTTATTTAATATATACTTAAAGTGGAATTGCCGATTCACAGGGTGACTCTATGTTTAGTTTCCTGGAAAACTAGCAAACTGTTTTTCAAAGCAGCTAAGCCATTTTACATTCCCTCCAGCAATTCCTAAGGGTTCCAGTTTCTTCAGCTCCTTGTCAACAGGTGCAATTGTCTGTCTTTTTATTGGAAGCAAGCTGGGATGTGTGATGTGGTACCCCATTAGGGGTTTTTATTTGCATTTCCCTATGATTAATGATGTTGAATATCTTTTCATGTGCCTATTGGCCATTGTTTTTTGGAGAAATATCTATTCAAACCTTTTTATGATTGAATTATAAGAATACTTTACATAACCTTGATAAAATCTCCTATTAGAAACATGATTTGCAAATATTTTTTGCCCATTCTGTGAGTTGCATTTTTACTTTTTGGATAATATCATTTGCAACACAAATACTTAAAATTTTTTATTTAACTATTTTTTAACCTATTTTTTTGTCATGTGTGCTTTTGGTATCATGTTTAAGAAACTATTATCTACCCAAGATTTACTCTTATATTTTCTTCTATAAGTTTAATAGTTTCAACTCTTGCCTTTAGGTCTATGACCCACTTTGAGTTGACTTTTGTATATGACATGAGGTAGGTATTAAACTTTATTCTTTTTTTAACTTTAATTGTTGTTCATGTACAGTCTTCTGCCTTTTACCCCAGCCCAGCCCACCCCCCAGCTCTCCCTACCTACCTCCCGATTCCAACCTCCCCTTGTTATTGTCCACGTGTCCTTTATACTTGTTCCTGCAAACCATTCACTCTTTTCCCCTGAAATCCCCTCCCCTCTTCCCTCTGATCACTGTCAGCCTGTTCTCAGTTTCAGTGTCTTTGGTTATACTTTGCTTGTTTGTTTTGTTGATTATGTCCCTGTTAAAGGTGAGATCATACGGTATTTGTCTTTCACCACCTGGCTTATTTCACTTAGCATAATGCTTTCCAGTTCCATCCATGCCGTCACACTGCTAGAATTATATCCCAAGAACCCTGAAATACTAATCCAAAAGAACCTATACACCCCAATGTTCATAGCAGCACAATTTACAATAGCCAAGTGCTGGAAGCAACCTAGGTGCCAATCAGTAAATGAATGGATCAAAAAACTATGGTACATTTAGACAATGGAATTCTATGCAGCAGAAAGAAAGAAGGAGCTCCTACCCTAAACTTTATTTTTTTGCATGTAGATATTCAGTTGCTTGAAAACACTATTTTCCTTTCACCCCAGGTACACTGAGCTGTCTTGGTGCCTTTGTCAAAAGCAAGTTGACCAAATTTGCCTAGGTTTATTTCTGGACTCTCAATTCTATTCAATTGACCTATATGCTTATTTAGATGCCGGTACCACACTATTTTGATTATTATGGCTTGATAATAAGTTTTAAAATTGGGATGTGTAAGTCCTTTTATGTTATCATTTCTCAAGATTATTTTGGCTCTTATAGGTCTCTTGCATTGTCATATGAATTTTAAGATCTGTTTGTAACCATGCATAAAAATAAACAGCTATGATTTGGGTGAATTATATTTTACATTATAAAATACATTATATTCATTTTAAACAACTAAAAACATTATTAATAGGTAGGACCTGGGAGGATTAAGGTGCCTGTCAATTCTGGGATACCAGGGTTCTGAAAATTAACTATGTTAAATGACAATATATTATCTACTAACAGGGGTGGCCAAAAAATTAATTTAATTAAATCCTTAAGGCAGTAATTTCCTTTACCACTTTGCTAACATCAAGCTTCCAATCCATCTTCTTATTTGCTTATGGACCATTATTATCATCACCATCAAACATTAATATTTATAGCTATTGAGGATAGAGGTAGTGGCTCATTATTTTGATTCTAGCTAACTGGAAAGAATAATAATACATTTTATTTTCATTAGAGAGACAAGAAAGCTTTCCACTCCTGAGAGGACACACTCTACTCTATTGCGCGTTATAGAACTAGCATCTAGTAACTTGCATTTGGCCATAGCAGACCTCAGATTACCCGGGCTAAACCTGATATGTGAAAAAAATTGGTTTATAACATCCTCAAATGACATTTACTTGGTGCTTCCTGCATAGATTATTGCAATATATCTAAACATTTTCTTAAGACCCCTCCCAAATCTTTCATTGACCTTTACTGAAAGGTCCCAGAATATGTCTCACAGATGCCAGGAGGACTAACTTCTTGGTTGTTAATTACCATCTGTCATTTTCCTATTATCCAGTTCTAGCTCCATGGAGAGGTGTCTGAGACTTCAAATGCATAGAATCTGAAAAAGTCTGCACAGCTCTGGGGACAGTTCTGTCCCTTCAGTCCACAACTCTATTCCATTTTTAAGGTTATGCCGCCTCAGTGGAGGTCTTCTTCTGCTTCTCCAGGCTAGAAATCTTAATAATGGTAAGGATTTGAGTACTACTATTAATAACAACAAATTTAAATTTTTATTTCTATTAATTCCTTACATGTATTAACTATCTTTTTAATCTGTTATTTTTTACTATCTTTCATCCTTGGCTTGCAGGAGTTCCTTTTATAATCAGTACTAATCTTATATTGACTTTTGATGTTTCAAGTACATTTTCCCAGTCTATTTTCTGTCATCAACTTTATCAGTGATTTCCTTCATTAATCAGATATTCTTAATTTTTAAGTAGTCTTAATCACCAATCTTTCTCCTTATGATTGACTTTCGGAAATTAATGTTGCATCAGGTAACTTAACAGACTACTCAGGTAAATCTAGTATTTTATCTTAGGAGTATGTTGAATTTCCCATACAAGTTGTCTTACTTACCTAAATCTTAAATGTATTCTTCACATTTTAAAATTTTTTCCAATAGAGTTAGTTAGGGCATCCAGTATTATATCAAATAATAAACATAGAACAGTCATTATTACTTTATTTATAAAGTTGAAGGAATGTGGTTCAAGTTTTTCCATTAAATACGAAGTTGTAGGTTTTACCTATGTGAGCTTTATTAAGCTAAGGACTGTGTGTTCTGCAAGTGATTTTCGGAGTCTATGTCAAAAACAGACACTAAAATTTAGTAAGTGAAATTTTTTGTGCCCATTAAAATATCTGTATGATTAGTCTTTTATTTGGTGAAAGATAAAAGGAATCTATAAATGCCTTATTTTGTATTCTACTGATCCAATTTAGAAATCAATGCACTAGTCTCATAAAAACTTTGGTGTCTTTCTCTCGTTCTTTAGTTTTCTTAAAACTGTTAGATAGGAACAATCTATCCCTTGAAAATATGGGAGAACTCAACTATGGAGTTATTTGACCTCAGGCATCTTTGGAGGAGAGCCTGAAATTAGTATTTCATTTTCTCTATTTTTTGGTCTAGTCGGGGTTTTATTCTTCTTGCTCAAATTCTGGCTTTCATATTTTATACAAATTTCTCTCTTTTTTCTAGATTTTCAAATATGTCAGTATATGGCTGTTATAATAAATTGTTATTGTTTTTAAGGCTTTCGTGTATATACATATATATATATAACATCTTTTTCATTTTATATTTTGTTGATTTGTATATTCTGTTTTATCTTTTTTCTCTAAATTACACTTGCCAGAGATTTCTTTACTATATAGATCCTATAATAAAAAAACACATGCACACAATTTTGGTAATATTCTCTCCATATTGTTGAGGTTCATGTCTTTGCTAAGTACTTATGGAGGACCGTAACGTACTAGGTGTTGTCATAGGCACTCTGATTTCAATTTCAGTGGCTTACAAAGCAGACTGAGCAGCCGTCTTCATGGTAGTGACGTGCCCAGGCTGCTCTCCAGATCCTGCCCGGGTCCTGACCAGCTCTCCCCTCACTTTCTGTGCTTTCTTCTTTTGTTCGTTTAATTCAACTTTTTACATTGGATCCTTATTAATTTCCCTCTTAGAAATGCATTTAAACTGTCATCAAGTGCTAAGTATTGTATGACTTAATTTCCTTTATGATTTCTTCATCATTTACATTTTATTTTTAGTCTATAGTTAATTATGCCTTATAAATAACCATTTCACCCCCATAGAGTCTTTGCTTCTTTAGACATTAAACTTGATTTGTTTTTATTAATGAAATTTTATTATGATTATTTACTCATCCCCAATATTTTATATATATATATTATTTATATAAACATTGTACACATATACATTATATCCCTAGGTTTTCTCTTCTTATCTGAATACTTTCTTCAACAATATTCTCAAACAGGAAAAGATTATGTGGGGAAAACCTTATGAGAAGTCAAAGTAGCTTTATTTGTTATGTATATTTAAGTTATAGCTTATTACAAATTTTAAGTTTGGCATTTATTTTCTTTCCTCAGCATTTTGAAAATATTACTATTACCCCATCATTTTTCCTTGTATTGCTGATGAGAAGCTTAATGTTTGATAATTTGTGTTTTTTAATCTGGCATATTTGCCAGATTTTAGCATATTTGCAGCTTTTGATTATTAACATTTTCCATAAGTTGTCTACATGGGGATTTCTCTTAATTGTTTGGAGCTCTGTAATTCCTTTCAAATTGAGGTCTTTCATTATCCATTAACACTAGTAAATTCTCAGTCTCATGTGTTTATCCATCCATGTATGACCTTTCTTGCCTTTAGGAAATCATATACATAAGTTAAAGGTGCTAATTGTATTCTCCACATCCTCCAACACTTTTTGTTCACCTCTCTACTCTTTTTTGTTGTTTTGTGGTAACATCCCAAAACTCTATATTCTAGGTCAGCAATTTATTTTGGATGGATACATTTTTATTTATTCTTTCTATTAACTTTTTTTTTTTACCCTGGCTGGTGTGGCTCAGTGGACTGAGTGCCAGCCTTTGAACCCAAAGGTCACTGGTTCAATTCCCAGAGATCACCAGTTCAATTCCCAGTCAGGTCACATGCCTGGGTTACCAGCCAGGTACCTAATTGGGAGTGTGTGAGAGGCAACTGATCGATGTTTCTCCCCCTCTCTTTCTGTCTCCTTTCCCCTTTCTCTAAAAATAAATAAATAAAATATTTAATAAATGAATAAGTAAAGTTTTAACCTTAATTTATCTTTTGTTTTTTTTATGTCTTGTATGTGGATGACATAGATTTTCCCCTGTCTGGCCTGCCTTTTGCTCCTTGCACCAGTTAAAACTACTTTCCTCCTCCTTGAGATTGTTCACATTTTTAAAGTTGCTTTTGTGTGTTTAAATTCTTCTTTTTCTCCTGTGTGGTAACACTAGGGTGTTCCTCAGGGAAAGGAAACATAGATAGTATACTAATTCGCAATCTTGTCAGAAGTAAAAAAAAATGAAGATTGTTCCTTTATATCAAGAGTAGAAAGCAGGAAGGGGGCTGGGTACTGAGGCGTGAGTCCTAGAAAGATATCCCCCTGGCCAGGCTGTGTCTCATCCAGGAATGTCCCCACCATCTACCTGGGACCTGCCAGTACATCAGCTGTGTCTAAAGAAGATTGAAGACCTGGGGAGAGTGACATAAAAATCAAGCAACAGGGAAATGAATTCCAACAGCAAATAACATTTTGACTGAGAAACCATTATCACCTTCCTGGAATCGATATTCTTATTTTATACCTACAAAGGCAATGATTGAAAGATAAAAAGAAAATATTCTCTGCTTTCACCTCGGCAGCCACCCTGGAGGGTTTCAGGAGGCACATACATTGATCCTGAGCAACTGGAAGCCTTCAGAGTTTGCGCTCTTCTTTCTTCTGTCCTCTTTCTTCTGCTTGCCCTTATTTGCACACACACACACACACACACACAGACCAATGCACAATGCTTCTTTATGTCTTCCTGAACTCCACATTACTGGAAAATTGAGTGCCCGTGAACAGGTTGTCACTATGGATTTTGCATTTTCTCCTACATTTTCTTCCACCTATTGTAGAGAGCAAGCACCTCACCATGTATGCCAGCGAAATATATAGTAAATATAGATGAATATTTATTTACTATATAATAATAACACATTAAAATAGTAAAGTATTAACATATAGTATTATACTATTGTATAATAAATTATACATTACATACTAGGGTATAAAATATACTAGCATATTATTTACTAGAATAATAGCAACAATAATATATTATTAGTCTGTGTAATACAGGGAAACCTAAGGACAACTGTTTTTTTTCTGATGAGTTTTCTAAGGGTCTTTGGGTAGCTATATATGTATATCATAGAGAAACAAGGTGTCGAATTCCCAGTAGCTTTCCCCTGTTAAAGTATTTTTGTTGAAAATTGCCAGTCCCATATATTCAAAGCCCAAGCCAAGCACTTCCTATATTCTCTGAGGCTGTGGGAGGGACATAGGGAGAGAAAAGAAGCAGAGCCAACCATTGAGCTTCCAGTTATCAAGTGCCCCTTCCTCAGTTTGTATTATGCTCTGCTGAAACGATGCATCCTTTTCTTCATGTGTTGCAGAGGCAGGAGAAAAGGCAAAAACTCAGGTGCATGTGAAGCCAAGGAGAGCTTGCTGTGCTCTCTGCAGGATGTTGTTTGGTCTGTGTACAAGCCAGAAACTATAAATATTATTTCATTTTACCTTCCCCAATACACTGCTAGATGTGTGTTATTGTGAACCTTTTCTCAGATGATGAACTTGAGCTTCATGAGATTCAGTAGCCCCCCCAGCTTCACAGTTACAATGGGGAGAGCAGATCTGAACCTGAAGTCTGTGCTCAGTTCACTGTTCCACAAGAACAGAGACGATGTCAGCCCCAGAGCAGTGCTTGCTACACAGGGCTTGCTCTCCCTGCACCCTAGTTTTTATTGAATTCACTGGAGTGATACTTGTTAAAATTGTACAGGGTTCAGGTGCAAAATTCCATAACACACCACCTGTACATTGTATTGTGTGGTCACCACCCCAAGTCACCGCCCCAAGTCAAGTCATCACCGTTTATCCCTCCCCATACCCTCCTTCACACACACACACACACCCGGCAATCACCATACTGTTGTCCCTGTCCAAAAAGTTTTTCTCTCTCTTTTTCTTTTTTAGCTCAGTCCCTCCCCTTCATCACCCCCTCCCCCACCAGTCAGTCCCCCAACCCCCTTTCCCCTATGGCTGGCAGCCTCTATGAGTCTGTGTCTATTTTGCTTGTTAGTGGTTTGCTCTTGACTGAACATGAAGTAGCCCAAGGTTGCCTGTGATACCTCACACACTTCCTTTTGTAGAACCCAGTCCCCCATTATTTAAGATATCCAGTATTCTTAGCTTACCTGAGATTCCTACAAGATCACCATCCCCAGTAAATTAATTCTCACTTAGGTGTTAGCCAAAAAGTTGTTCTTTGTTTTTTTTTGTTTGTTTGTTTATTTATTGATTTCTTTGCCTTACCTACAGAACCATTCATAAATAATATATTGATTCTTTAACAGTTGCTATTAATTCAAAGGAATAAATCTCTAAGCATAGAATTTCATTCTCTTGAACCCAAGCACAGATCATGTAAACATTAAATTTTCTGTCATCAAAATGAAGTGAAACATAGCCATTCCTCCATACCCCATGTCCATTTGGCACCAAAAAGCCTCATGTCTGAAAACACAAGAGAAAGCAAGTCTGGTGGTCTTTAAAAACATTTCCTTGAGACAATCAAGGTAGAAATGAAGAAATCTCAAAGTTTGGTGTGTGGATGTTTATCTTGCTAGATACCGTCAGTAGTTGTCTGTAGCTGCTTATTGAGCTGGCTAATGTTTAATTTGAGTAACCTTGTGGAAAGACCTGTTTAAAGGGGCCCTATCGAACAATAGCAGCAAGAGGAGAGATAAGAAGAAAGTATAAAAGGATTATTAAAGAAATGCTGGGGGGTGGAAGTTATCTCTGCAAACAAATCAGGGTATCTGGGCTTAATAGAAAAATCCTATAATAGCTGGACAGAGAGCAAACTGTTATTTTTGAGGACTTAGTAGTCTGTGAGAGCTTTTGCTCTGATTTGGTGGCAAAGAATTGAGGAGGGGAGACTGACTTTAAGATCATTATTTTTATAATATATTTCCTAAACTCTTAAAAAAAGGGTGTGGGGGATGAAAATGGAAAAGAGGGACAGCGTTCTGAGAATGCTTCCCCCAACTTCTCTTCCATAATTTTACTATGTAGGCAAAAAACGCTCCCTTTTGCAATCCTACCATATCTCATAGCGACATTTGGATAGGATTTGGCCTGTTATGACAGAGTTGTTTTACTAAGCAGCCAGTGTATAAAACAGGGATAGAGACTAGAGAAACTACTAAATAGAAGCTGAGTTTGTCTTTCAATGTCTCTATTACCTGGCTAGACAAAGTAAAATTTCCAGCGTGTGTTCTTTGCATTTCTCTATCGCAGAAAAGAATTAATAATGTACATGTATTGATTTTTTATTTGTGCAGTTGTTGAAGCAAAAGGGTTGAAGTCAAGAATCCAATATTTTATTTGATCAATCAGCTTGTATTTGTTAAGAACTTGATAAGTAACCACCTCTGTGGGGATTTGGAGAAAGGCTATCAGAAATGAGATGGGTTCCCTTTAGGTGCTCACAGACATGTGGCCTGACAAGATATACACATTCAGAATAGTGGCATAAGCTGCTATAGCTTGGAGTAGTTTCATTTCCTCTCCTGTGTTAACTAGCAATACAAAATTACAGGAGTTTTCCATAGAAACAAGGGGCCGGGACAAAAGTTTAAACAGCTAGCTGTGTATCACAATACATTATGAAGTTCTAAACATTCAGATGGACTGGCTTTGCCTTTGAGGAAATAACTCAGAATCTCTCTGGTTAAGTATTGGGGACTTAAGGTTTGTATATTCCACAAATTCCTATGTCGAAGTCCTAATTCCAGATGTGATATTTGAAAATGGGGCCTTCGAAGGTAATTAGGGTTAGGTGCGGCCATGAGGGTCAGATCCTCATGGTGGGATCCAGTGCTCTTACAAGAGGAGGCATCAGAGAACTTGGTCTCACTCTCTGTGTTCCCACAAGGAGAGGTCCTATCAGTGCACAGTAAGACGGAGTCATCTGTAACTCAGATGGAGAGCTCCCACCAGAACCTGAACACTCCAGTACCCTCCAACCTCCAGAACTGTGGGGAAACAAGTTGCTATTGTTTAAGCCACCTACTCTATCATATTTTGTTATGGAAGCCTAATCAGACTAATACAATGAGTCTTGAAATTTGTGATGAACTGAGTTTTTGGTCTTTCTACCTCTATTTTAACTATTTTTGCAAGGTAATAATGAGATATTCTTTCAATTTTTTTCTCATTGTCTCAATGCCTTCCAAACATTCAGCTGTAGTCACCATTGCCTCTGTAAGGAGGATAAATATCCCCTGGAGGGGTGAGGGTGGGAAACAGACTTAATTGTGTCTCACCAAAAAGAGGAGAGGTTGAGCCCTAACCTCAGAAAGAGAACTTATTTACAGATAGGTTCTTTATAGAGCTAATGAAGTTAACATGAGATCATAAGGGTGGGACTCAATAGGACTTGGTTCAGTATGATTTACATCCTTATATAATAAAGGGAAATTTGGACATACAGATCTGCGGAGAACACCAGATCTCCATGTGAAGAATGGAGTTACACTGGCCCAAATTAAGGAACAGCTAAGATTACCAGCAAATCACTGGAAGCTGGGAGACAGACATGAAAGAGTTTCTCCCTCACAACCTTCAGAAGAAAAGAACCTTCCAGACACCTTGATTTCAGATTCTAGCCTCCAGACCTGTGAGACAATAATGTCTTCTGTTTTTAAGCCACCCAGTAAGTGGTACTTTGTTAATGGTAGCCTGACTAGATTAATGCAAGTTATCTGATAGCTAAAGTATTTAGGATTTCTAAGAACGAAGATTGTGAGGAAAGATTGCTTATTTGTTTGTTTGTTTGTCTAGGTTTTTTATTTTAAATTTTTAGAATTTGCAATTTAAGATTCAAAGTCTTATAACACCTAGACCAAATATTTAAAATTGAATGTATAACAAAATGACAAAGTGCTAAAACCTCACCCTCAGAGTTTCTGAACCTGAGATAAGCCCTGAGGATTTACATTTCTAATAAGCAATTGGATGGTGCTAGTTGGGAGACAAAAAAATATTGGTTGACCAAGGACCACTTTTAATAACCAAAGGACATGAAATTTGGAACCATACATAGAGGAAAGAATTAAGAAGTAAATACAGAAGTCATGCCAAGTGAGGTATAGTGTTGGTACTAAAATTATACTAAAAAAGACAGCTTAAGCAATGGTTTTCTAAAAAGGGTAAAAAATAAGTCGTAAGAGTATCACATTTAGTAGTTCAGACAGTTTCATACGTGTGGCCATATTTTCTGAAACATACTAAAAATTCTGGGATAGCTATGTTACTAAAGATGGGGTTAGAAGGATCACCAATAAGAAAATTTCACACAGTGTCAACAAGGAAGTAGGATGTGCAAAGCCCAGCAACTAGAAAACACAGCACACATAAAAGCTGGAAGGGGGCCAGAGTGGCTGAAGTTCTGGTAGGGTGGCAGCTGGCCTATGTAACCTTAAATGTGCAGGAGCACTTAATAGACATGGATGTGGATTCTACACTTGGTGGGTGCTCTGGGAAGCATCAGTTATATGAATTAACTCAAACTGGTTATTTTATAGGTAAAAAAAAATCCCTCTATCTCTCTGCCAGTTTGTCTACATTTGTACTAAGCACAAAGGTAGGGATATGATAAGGCTTTCCTCATTGACTTCATGCTGTCTCCGGAGTCCAAGCTCTACAACCACTGTTAACTAGGTGGAAGGTGCAGATATCCCCCTTTTCATAGAAAACATTTAGGCTTGGTTCTCTAGAAGCAGACCCTAAGATAAGATTCATGTGCAAATGATTTTTAAGGAAGTGCTCCTAAAATAAACTGTCAAGAAGGAAAAGAAGAATAGGGAAGGAGAAGCCAAAATAGAGTGCTAGCCTAATCCTGATGCTGGAGAGAAACCGCAGTTTCAATTTCATCTCAGGGCTGTCTTGATCTGAATGAAGCCAGGAGAGCTTCCAATTGTTGTCCTTCAAGAAGACAGCAGCCTGATAGCCATTAGAGGCCAAAACACACTGAAGCTGGGGGAGGAAAGCAAAAAAGTGGTAAGAGGAGATGTCTTCATGACATTTGCCATAATAAAGAGATGGGGTGATTTAAACCACAGAAATGTATTTATCATGACTCTGGTTGTTGAGAAGTGCAAGATCAAGGTGCTATTCAGTTTGGTTCCCAGTGATGTCTCTCTCCTAGGTTGCAGATGACTGATTTCTCACTATGTCCTCACATGGCCTTTTACTCAGTACAGGAGCACATGGGGAAAGGAAGAGAGCTCTTCTTCTTCTTCTTCTAAGGGCACTAATTCCATACCCAGAGTCCCACACTCTTGACCTAATCCCATTACCTCCCAAGGCTCTATCTCTAAACACCATTACACTGACCATATGGCTTTAACAAATGAATTGGGGGTAGGGGCTCAAATATTAAGTCTATAACAGGAGCCAAGGGTATATGGTTGAAGTATGGACAATAATACCTGCTATAGGGAGTCTTCCCTTGTTTGCTTCTGCTCTTTCCTGATGCTGGCCTTGATCAAGATAACATCAATCCATCAAATATGTATGTTCTAAATGTTTGGAAACTCCCAAACTGATCTGAGGGACCCTTTTATTTATGCAAATGTTCCAGATTTCCCAAATCTATATGGCTGTGTGCATGGAGGAGCACCAAAGTCTCCTCCAAAAATACCATCAAAGCACCTTACTTCAAAAGAGCAGAGAAGATATTTTACTGGGAAAGTATTTTATTTTCTTTCCCTGGATTACTATACTTCAATTCCTCCCTGAAGCATATTTCAAAGTGAAGATGGCAGAGAATCACTCTAGTAATAGATGTGCTACCACCAGTATTTAGCTAGAAGAAGGGGACAAAGGGAACTAGACAATGCGCTCAATAAAATCGGGAACATAAACTTGCTTGCTAGCCAGGAAGCTACAGCTTTACACCCCAGGGATTACAGCACTGTGCTCCAGCAAGGGGATTAACACTCCTCCCTGACCCCCTCCAGTAACAGATTGCCAAGTAAGAGCAAGGGAAGGCAGGCACCTGCGTAATAGTAATGAAATGGCACAGGGGGAGGTGTTAGACAAGAGAGGCCTGTCCATCTAGCCTTGGAAAGGAAAGGATTGGTGAGAAGGTAAACCCATCCCAAGCCTGCAGAAGTTCGGGAGGTTGATCAGTTCATTTGAAGAGACACCGGTTCATCCTAAACGGAAGTTAATACAATCCCAGGTAAACAAAGATTCTCACTCTCTCTCACCCAGGAGCACATGACCATGTAGGTCTAGCAGTTATTGGGGCCTGCAGCAGAGTGTATGAGCTCTAAAGGGAGCAATGGGCTGCCGGTGGAAACACATACTAAACTAGCCAAGTGCTGGACTAACTGGACTTTAATATGGAGTAGAAACCCTGGACAATGGCTTTTGTCTTGGTCTTGCTGAGGACACAGTTGGAATTTTTCCATAGTGGGCCAGAGTGTGATTGAACATTGAAACCCAGCCTCTACTTCCACACCAATAAACCCTGCCACACCACAATCTCCCTTGAGTGGGTTCTTGGAATGCTTTCCTTGTGATCCCATGGAAAAGTCTAATTTTCACTTACAACAGATGCAAACATCATTCCATGCAGAAGAACAGAAGGACCCTTCACAACCAAGCTTGCTGATTGCTGGTTTTGCAATCTATAATTTTACATTGTTTCTGGTCATTGTATCTGTATACCTATAGGTATTTATATAGGGAGAAATCGATGATATGATAGATAGATAAATAGATAGATAGACAGATAGATAGATAGACAGACAGATAATAGTAGAAAGACAACTTTTTCTTTAAAAACCTCTGATGGTTTTCACACGGACTATAAACATTAAAATAAAACATACTAGGACAAATACATTAGAACAGGGTCCCTGGAATCACACAGATCTGGACTTAAACCCTAGCTTTACCACTCTTGTGTGCAATGCTAAACTGTACTGAGGCCCACTGTATTTCACCTGTAAAGTAAGGTTAAACACGTCTTACCTCAATGAGCTGTCATAAGAAATACATCAGATTACATTTGTCAAACTTTTATCGCAATGCTTGGCATGGAGTTACAAGTAAAATAAATATTTACTATTATAAAAATAGCAATATTTTAAAAAGAAAGTCTGTAAATATGGTAAATAAAGAGGGCTGAGAAAACAGATGCATATGCTTAAAGCAAAAATAATCTGTTTCCTATTAACTCAACCATGTCATAAATCAATTTATAATTGAGGGGAGAGTTCAGCTTGACAATAAAATTTGTACAATGAACAATTTTTAGTGTCTGAAAATACCTTAGAATCAAGTATTCTTCACTTTCAGATGATCAAATTAAGGCATCAAAGATGCTCTGACTTTTTCAAGGTCAAATAGCCATGAGGCAGAGCCAGCACAAAACACAGTTCTTATATCACTCTTCCACAATCTATTAGACATCAATTCATATTTGCTGAAAGAGTGGTTCAATTTAGAATTCATATGTGGATGAATTTACAAAGCTGATTCGGGACAGGTAATTCCATAGTGTAACATGTCACCCAAACAATTGAGCATTGGGTTTGACACACATCATTTCTATCCATCAAAAAACTTTCTCTTGATGCCTGAACACATTCCAGAGTCCTGCAAGTGCAAGAGAGGGGTTTGCAGAGCAAACAAACCTTAGTCATGTTATTAAAGGACACTTGCTTTGGAATGGAACTCTGGAGTGTTTAATTATCAACATGTGCCTTTCCATCCTGGGCCTATTAAATCATCTGGCCTGCTAATAATAGCCTGTTTAGCCATCAGGAGAAGATGGATGAGTTTTAGTTCCCATTTTCAAATCCAAGGGATCTGCCCTGTTTCTGAATTATCTGCAGATGAAGATTAGTCACTGAGGCATCTGTAGGTTGTGCAGAGGACACTGGAGTCTTGGCCAGCACATTTATCCTCACCAGTGCACCCTTCCCTCTCCTCCAGGGCTTCCACTGGTGAATAGATACTAAAAAAGCCAAGGTTAAATGTGGCAAAGGAAAACTTACCCATGGAAAGCTGGTTTTAGTCTTCGTAAACTAGATTTCTCTAACTACTTCCTGTGTTTAAACCATCTGTGAACAGCTCACCTATTTAGCTTTGCAAAGGAAATTGTACATGTAATGTGACTGTTTTTACAAAGCCTGCTGGCATTTGTTTGTCTATTTATTTGTTCCTTTTAATCCATATCTAAATGTTCCTGTTACCTGTTGATGTAACAAATTATCCCAAAATGCAGTGGCTTAAAACAGCCGTTCATTTGGATCATGATTTTGTGGATGAGGAATTTGGAGTGCTTTGCTGGGCATCTCCTCTCTGTTCCTTGAGATCCTGGCTGGAGTGGCTTGACCAGTGCTAGGTGACCTACTTGCAAGATGGCTCACTCACATGGCTAGTAAGTTGGTCCTGGTATTGACCGAGATTTGCCCTAGGCTTTTGGCAAGGTAATTTTGTTGTAATCCATAAAAGCCTTATCACAGGTTGCTTAGACTTCCTTATGCAGAGCAGCTCAGTTCCTAGAACGAGTGTTCTTTCAGGCCAGTGAAAGCCACAAGCCTCCTTTGGACCTAACCTCGGAAGTCCCAAGGCCATGTCTGTCATATTCGTTGGTCAGACAAGTCACCTAAAGCAAGCTCAGATTTAAGGGGATGGAAAATAGTCTCCCGCTCTGAAGGGTAGAACAGCAAAGACTGCAGACATCTTCAGTCTGTTGCATCAAGGCAAATAGCAATCGTTAGATTTTAACTACCTCCTCCACTCCACGCATTTTCTGCTGTTTCTCAGAAACTTAAACAAATATTTTAATGTATTTCTCGGATCTCTCTCCACTCATGATATTGAATAAATATATTGTGCTGTCTTGAAACAATAGTTTCTATCAATCAAATTCCATTTATTTTTCTAATGATTATTTATTTCCTTTACAAGCCCATTCCCATATTGAATATAATACTGCAAATTCCAGTGAGTCCTGAATAACAAGTCAGTAACAAATAATGAAAGCTTCAACACAACATTCTCTGTGAGAGAGAGGAAGGCAGACAATGGAAGAAACAATTAAAAACCACTCTCGAAGTTGAAGAAGCATCTTAACAATGGCAGAGCTTTTGAGATACTTAGGTGGCTTTCATGCCATCCTTTCTCTTTCATGCCCCAAGGAGCAAGGGTAAGAAAAAAGCAGTTTTGCAGATTTTATCAGTAGGCCCAAAAGTAGAAATTAACTAGTAGTAAAAATCTCATATATTAAGCCACTTTTAATTTGCATGTGTTTGCATATGAATACCCAACTAATTGTTGTGAAGTAACAATTAAGAGAACAAAAGAAGAAAGAAAGGGGACTTGAGGCAGCATCAGACACCTGGGAGACTTTGCTTAAAAAGCTTTTTACATATTTCAATTGTATTTTAATAAAGACAAAGGCATCGAATTATGCACACAAATACTGACAAAAGAATTAAAGTGAGAGAAGGTTTCTGACCCACTGATACCACTTTCTGATAGAGAGTTCCCTAATTCTTTTCATTTCCCTCTTTAATACCAAAACCTTGCAAAGTTGTGTTTAGAACCCAAGGTGCTAGACATAGTGCTAACCCAAGTTCCGAGTTTCCCCTGCCAAGACCATGAGCTTGCAAGATCCCCTCTTCAAACTGATATGGTTTAAAGCGTAATGTTCCTGTAGTGGAGGGCTTGTTTACCATGCTTGGGACAAACTGGCCTTCCTTTCTCTTTGTGGTTCTGAACAATTCAGTTCTGGCTCTACATTGGCTCACTCCACTCATCAAAACTCAGAAAAACCTGCATGGAGCTCTTTTTTCATTCTTCCTAAAAATCAGTTAGTAAATACTTCTGTCATCTTGAGTATGCTCTTTGGAATTTACCCTGTTAATAGACTTTCTGGTTTTAAATTTTGCCTGCGTAGCATCGATTCCTTCTTCTGACAATAGCAGAAGAGGGAATTTTCCTTTACACAATTTCATCTCATATTCTTAGTCATTGTAGCTTCTGAAGAGACTCGCATTTTCAGCTCTAAGAATGAAGCCAAAACTAACGTAGGTGTTATTTTGAAGTAGACAGAGATGGATCAGAACAGGGTAAACAGGAGAAAAAGAAAGGGCAAAGACAGAGGGCTGGAAGAAGAGAGAAACATAGACAGACAGGAAACATTGATGACATTGTTTGAGAATCTGAATTCAGCCATGCCCTAAAATTAGATTTCCAATTACACAAGCCAATTAACGTGCCCCCACAATACACACGTGCACACACTCACAGGCACAGACACACACACACCACAACATTTCATTTATGTATCAATAATCATTATTATTTTTATTTTGCTTAAGCTAGTATGATTTGAGTTTCTGTGCTTAAAATCAGGGTTTATTAATATAATCCCTTATCAACTCACAGCAGAGTCTTTCCTCCAGTTGTTTATAGTACTATTCTTAAAAGGCATTGTCAACTCTTGACTGGTACATAAAATTCCCTCCACTAGCTTTTATGTAATAAGTGCAAACCAACCAAAGGTAACCTTTCCAAATTACTTGTATCTGTTATTGAGTTATAACAGATATTAAATAATATAACTAACTAAACCATTTGATATAAAAACACTGATCCATCAAGACAAAACCTCCCTGCATATGTATGATTTTTGCATGCATGCACACACATACATACTCTCACTCACACTCTTTAGAGAAGATTAAAAGGCTGTAGTACACTAAACATCAAAGCAGTTGCATATCTGTTAGTGTCTCCATAGGTGTGTGTATTTGGTAGCTTTGCTGAAGTCACATGCTCCAACATCTCAGTGTTGTATAACATAGATGTTTATCTCTTGCTTACATTACATGAAAGCTTTAGACCAGTAGAGTTCTCTTCCAGCAGTGGCTCTGCTTCATCTGTCTTCTCAATTAGACTTCCAGGCTGCAGGAGCAACCTCTATCTGGAGTGTGCCTTTCTCAGAGCAGAAAGCAGAAGCAAGAAACTGAGCTGAACCATGCGTTCCTATTTAAAGCTTCTGCTCCAACACAGCACCCATCATGTTCACTCAGATGGCACTGCAGAAGTCTACCAACAGGACAAGAAAGCATCTGCCACCAAACACAGTGGCATGGCAAGTTCCATGACACAGACTTGTGTCAGATTATATTACTAGGTTGTAGTACTCTCTTAGGCCACCACTAGGGCTTGAATAGAGTACCCAGGCCTTCATTGCTGTTGTAGAGCCCCTAACGAGAGAATTTATCTTCAAGATTTAGCAGAGAAAGGCCATCTACTCTCAAAGTGGAAACATGTGTCCTTGAGCTATTTTCATAGCTCAGGGTTCTTGCATTCTGTTACAGATTCTCTTTCTAAGATATGCTCCCTCAAGGGCATTGCTTTTCACAGTCTTGCTCAGTAGGCTATATGAAAATGAATAACCCTGATGTGTTTGTCTTAGATATGATTAGCAAATATTTTACCATATTCCTCTGATTCTAGATTTTACAAATATGCACCCTTGAAATTGTAACTGCTCAGAAACTTTCTTTCTTTAATCTGACTTTTCCCTCTTCTTTCCCTTTGATTCAAACTGGCTTGGTTCAGCCTGATTCGCCCACCTCCCTCTCCCTTGCACATCTACTCCCTTAATCATCAAGGCCTCAGGACAATGAGATTCTGGTCAGCATCAAAGACACAAGGCTCAGGAACAAAGCCTCATGTCTTCGACCACAGACAGAGTTGCAGTCAAACTAGAGGTAGCATCTAGGCCTCAGCTGTGTTTCAGCTCCAGACCAGGAAAGTGGACAACCCCAGTGATTACACCCTTGCAAAACCAGACATCAGGACTAGATATAATTATTAACTACCGCCTACTCTAGTGCAGGCCAAACAATAGAGACCGTGACCCTAACTCCCTTAGTCATCATGATTAATGATTTTTCTTCTATATAACCTATCCTCTAGAAGCCTTGGGGAAGTCAGGTCCTAGCGCAACCATTTACCTGTGACGCTGGTTTGGGGCTCCATTTCCTTAAAAATAAACCTTTGCTTTCTTGGCTGCAAACTCCTTTTTACATTTGATTGGGCTTTGTTGCATGCAGGCAAATGAATCCCTTCAGTTCAGTAACAGAATGTTGACTTGTCAAGGTGCTGTGGCAATCAGTGAAACCTAAATTCACTAGATTTATTCCTGTGCTAATATTCTCTAGTGCATTCCAGTAAATACAATTTTCTACATCTTACTCATTGCCAGTGATGCTTTAGAAACTTTTAGGGGGACACTGTTCTAGTAACTGTGGCTGTGTAACAAACCACCCTAATTTTCATGGCTTAAACCAACAGCAGTTATCCCTCATGATTTATATGAGCCAGGAATTTAAGAGTAGCTCCGCCTGTGGTTCTGATTCAGTGTCTTTCACCAAGTTGCCTTGTGGTGGTGACTGGTGGTACATGTTTACTGTCATGAAGGCACCTTGACTTAC
>PVKM010019184.1:0-24400 GCA_004027735.1 Carollia perspicillata | reverse complement strand
GCCCCCTTTGTCAAATATTAACTGACTGTAGAGACTTGGGTTTATTTCTGGGCTCTCTGTTCTGTTCCATTGGTCTATGTGCCCATTTTTATGCCAGTACCAGGCTGTTTTGATTACAGTGGCCTTGTAATACAGTTTGGTATCAGGTATTGTGATCCCTCCTACATTGTTTTTCTTCCTCAAAATTGCAGCTGCTATTAGGGATCGTTTATGGTTCCATATAAACTTTTGAAGTGTTTGTTCTATGTCTGTGAAATATGCCACTGGTACTTTGATAGGTATTGCATTGAATCTGTATATTGCTTTGGGTGGCATGGACATTTTGATGATGTTAATTCTTCCAATTCATGAACACGGTATATGTTTCCATTTGTTTGTGTCTTCCTTGATTTCATTCTTCAGTGTACAACAGCCTTTTGATTTTTGAAAAAATATCTTCTTCTACTCTCCCAATCCTGCCTGCCTTCTCTTATTTAGGAATTTTTTCTTATTTTTGATCCAGCAAGAATATCTCATTTTGGCTTCCAGTCATATTGTGGTTTATGATTTTAAACATGTGATCTTTTTCTGTCATTTTTAGGCATCTGTGCTCAGCTAACCATCTTAATTCAATCTCCTGTCCCTTCCAATTCTTAATGTTTTAATTTTATAAATACAAGAGGAAAAGTAAACAGAAAACACACAAGCATACTAAAAGAACTCACTTAAGATTGTTTTCTGCCTGGTTCTCTTTCTTTCAAACTTGGGCCTGGCATAATGGCTCCCACAGGTAAGATGGTGAGAAGAAGGGTTGTCTGACCATCAATGAGGTGGTGACCAGAGACATTCACAAGTGCGTCCCTGGAGTGGGTTTCAACAAGAGTGCCCCTTGGCCACTCAAAGAGGTCCAGAAATTTGCCATGAAGGAGATGGGAGCTCCAGATGTACATTTTGACACCAGGCTCAGCAGAGCTGTCTGGACCAAGGAACAGGAATGTCCCATATTGTTATCAAGTGTGGTTGTCCAGAAACATAATGAGGATGACAATTTAACAAACAAGCTCTATACATGTGTCATATATGTACCTGTCTCTACTTTTAAAAATCTCTAAGCAATTAATGTGGGTGAGAACTAACTGCTGATAGTCAAAGTTATAAAACTGCCAAAAATTGTGTTTTTCCTCACAATAAATGAATAAACAAAATTGAAACAGACTTAGAGATGCAGAGAGCAAACTGGTGATTGCCAGAAGAGAGTGAGGTCAGGGGACTGGGTGAAACAGGCAAAGGGATTAAGAAGTACAAATTGGTTGTTACAGAGTGGTAATGGGGATATAAAGTACAGCACAGGGAATGTGGTCAATAATATTGTAATAGCTGTGTATGGTGCCAGATGGGTACTGGAAATAATGTGGGGAACACTTTGTAAAGTATATAATTGTTTAACTACCATGCTACACCTATACAAAATAATACTGAAAGTAAATTGTAATTGAAAAAAATAAACATCTATAAAAGAAGAAAAAAATTGTGTTTTTCCTAATTATTATAGTACCAGCACAGAGATGAAATCTAAGCTCATTCAAAATAATATCAATCATCATAATACCAAACACTGCAAACATTTTGGAAATACATGAAGTTTATGTGAAATATACATGTGCATATACATATATAACTGACTATAAATAAATATGCATGTATTCATATATGCTACTATATACATATACTATATACATAAAATATGCTACTTTATATACATATATTACTATATAGAATGAAAATAAACTCTTCGAATTACCTTAACTGTTTCTTGAATTCCCTTGTAAAGTGCTCTGTGATTATTTTAGTAATTAAGCCAAGTACAAACTGCTGGTTACCTTTTCTTTGAGCACTTTGGTTTTTCTCATTTTTATGCATTTTGTCTTTTAAATGTTACACTTTCACTGGCTCACCCTAAGAGACTTGCTGCTCCAGCATTGTTTACTTCACCGTGTACAGCAGTCCCCGCAGGCTTAGCGAACACGAGGATGGCCTCTGCCATCTGACATGCTGGGAATGGCAAGTGCGCTCTGCATTTTAAGGTCAGTTAGTCTTTGTTTTTATTGAAGTAATTCATGAACATAGTTTTAGAAATCTAATAGTTATTCACATTCTTCTTTATTTATATCATAACTTTTTAGTAAACCAACATTTAGAGCTTACGTTATCACGATTATGTAATTTTTTGGGCTGAGCTAAGTAAAATAGCATGATTATATTCTCTTTCCTATTCAATTTTTTAAAAAAGTTTCTAGAGTTATTGACTTTAAATTTTTCTCTTAACTTATACAATCATTAATTTTAAATGCTCCTATACCTCTGTAATATGCCTCACAATTCTATTTTCCATCCTATCAGGTAGATTAGTTTTTTTTTTTCCCAAGAGACCTTTCCCCTGGAGCTGTCTCTCTTCATGTTCCAACCTAGGCCTCCTGTACAGATGTCATTCTGTGTTGAATATTCTGGTCCCTATAATTTCTATTGCTTGGTTTTCTTCCTTATTTTTCTAAAGAACACCATTCAGCATTTTTCTGATAAAGAACACATGAACAGCAATGAGTCAAAAAGATCATACACATGATCAATTGGGAATAGATTCAAGCAACTCCTATCGAGATTCCAATGATGTATTTCAAAGAACTAGAACAAACATTACAAAATTTTCTATGGAACCACAGAAGGCCCCACATAGCAACAGAAATCCTGAGAAAGAAGAACAAAGTAGGAGGAATTTTGCTATCTGGTATCAAACTATATGATAAGGCCATAGTAATCAAACCAGCATGGTACTGGTATAAAAACAGACACACATGACAATAGAACAGAATAGAGACCCAGAAATAACCCCACATTAATATTTGACAGAGGAAACAAGCACATACAATGAATGGGCTAGGTAGTTTATTCAATAAATGGTGTTAGGAAAACTGGCCAGATACATGCATAAAAATGAAACTTGACAACCTTCCTACACCACACACACAAAGAAATTCACCATGAATTAAAGACTTAAATGTTAGACACCAAATCACAAACATTGTAGAAAAAAACATAGGCAGCAAAATCTTGGACATAACTTATAACAATATTTTATTGAATATATCTCCCCAGATAAGAGAAACAAAACAAAAAATAAACAGATATTATGACAGCAAACTAAAAAAAGTGTTTACACAGCAAAGGAAAACATCAAAAAGAATAAAATAAAAGCAACCCACAGAATGGGAGAACATACTCACCAATACATGTGATAAGGGGTTAATATCCAAAATTTATAAAGAACTTACAAAACTCAATACACAAACACCCACAAAAAAACCCAATTAAAAAAAAATAGGCAAAGGACCTGACCAGACACTTCTCCAAAGAGGACATGCAGATGGCCAATAGACAAGAAAAGATGCTCAGTATCACTACTCATCAGAGAAATGCAAATTAAAACCACAATGAGATATCACCTCACACCTGTCAGAATGGCCATCATCAACAAATCAATAGACAAGTGCTGGCAAGGATGTGGAGAAAGGGGAACCTTTTTGCACTGTTGGTGGGAATGCAGACTGGTGCAGTCACTGTGGAAAGCAGTATGGAGATATCTCAAGAAATTAAAAATGAATCTGCCTTTTGCCCTAGCAATCCCACTTCTGGGAGTATATTCAAAGGAAATCTAAACACTAATTCAAAAGAACACAAACACCCTTATGTTCATTGCAGCATTATCTATACTTACCAAGGTATGGAAGCAGTCCAAGTGTCCATCAGTAGATGAGTGAATAAAACAACTATGGGACATTTATACAATGGAATACTACTCAGCAACAGTAAGGATAGACCTGAAGAACATTATGCTAAGTGAAATAAGCCAGTCAGAGAAAGGCAAATATGATTTCATTCATATGTGGAATCTAATGAAAAATATTGAACTAACAAGCAAAACAGAGACAGACTCATAGATATCAGGGTGAAAGCTATTGGGAGGGGAGGTGAGAGGGTAGAGGGGTCGAGCAAAAAAGGAAAACAAACTCATGGACATGGACAACAGTGTGGTGATTGTGGGGTGAGGGAGGACGTATAAGAGGACTAAATGGTAATGAAAATAATACAATAAAATTAATTTTATAAAAAAGGGAAAAGTGCATAAAAGATAAAACACTTTAGGATTTATACTCTCATATATCTAACAAGACCTTTTTTTTTATTGGGGGACCCCCCCAACAAACTGAATTATCCTCTGGAGAGTGGGCCTCTTGTAGTATAGGCTTCCCCTTGCTAGGTCAGTGTTCTAAGAACCCATCTGTATCAGTGTACTATCTGGCATTGTTGTGAGAGGCTGCATTTGGCTTCGGTGAAATTTTCTTTTAAATGATGGGTGATTTACGAGCACACCTATCCACACCACGCTGAGTGTTCAGCAGTTTTTAACTAAAAACAGCATGAGCTCTGTGCGCCATCCCCCCTATTCACCCCATCTCACCAGAGCGACTTTTTTGTTTCCCCAGTGAAAATAGTCCTCAAAGGGAACAATTTTGCTGATGCGGAAGAGTTGAAACAAACAAAAAAAAAATGGCAGAAGCACTAAAAGGCATCAAAGTTGACGAGTTCAAAAACTGTTTTGAGCGGTGGAAAAAATGTCTCGATAGTTAAATTGCATCAAATGGAGAGTACTTTGAAGGTGACTAAAGTTTAAACCTGTAAGAATAAATGCACAATTTTTTATAAATAAATTTCATTTTTTGAGTCTCTCCTTGTATTTATACTTGGTTAATATTTCGGCTGGATAGAAAACTCTCATGTCAGAAAATAATTCCCCAGATTTTTGAAGACAGTGATCCTTTGACTTATAACTTCTATTATTGCTATAAGAAGTTCAATGCCTTTTTGATTCCTGATACTTCTTAAGTGAACTATTTTTTATATTTTTCCTCTGAAAATTTTTAGGATCTCCTCTATATTTTTGATGCCCCATGATACTTATGGTTTGGGACCTTTGTGGTAGGTGTCCAACTTGCAAGTTTTATTCTGGAGACTCAGATTGAAAATAATTTGTTTCCCCTGTTTGTGTGTGTGTAGGGAGGAAGGCAGTTTGCTTGGTTGCACAAGGAAAATGAGAGAAACTGCACTGTGCATGCAGTCCTTCCTCCACAGTTTTAGTTTCGTGACTGACACAACCTTCCATATTTCTTCTGATTCAAACTCACCCACCTCTCTTTGTTGTCTCCCTTGGAGGCATTTAAATGGCTGGGTTCTCCATTCTGCATATTGTCTCATCTATTCATTTTTTTTAATCTAAAGAGATGTCAACATATCATTCACTTGGTCTTTTGGACTTTTTATTTTTTTAAATTCCTGACATTTTATCATATTTATTATGCTTGTGTTAAACCCACAATATTTAATCAGAAGTCTAAAGAGCTTTTAGAGTGAGCTTTTGAAGCCAGAAATGCCGTAGTTTTGTTTCAAAGGAGTTATTGGGCGAATGTTTCAGAACAGGACAAAGAATAGGAACATAACGTTTCTCTTTTCTTTAGTAAACTTAACTCCTTGCCTCCTGCAAGCGAATGATGTAGGTGATATCAGTTAACTCTAGCCTTTCCCTCTAGCCTCAAGTCTTATCTGTTGTTGACTTTACCAACCCTTCTTTGGTTGCTAACAGCAAGAAGCATCTATTGTTTTACATCACTGGGCTGGCCAATAAATACCAGCTAGGAGTCACTGTGAGTGCTGATCTACAAAACAGACCTAAATACAGAGATTGTAAAGAGTATTTAGTCCTAGGGACAGGCGTTACTTACTTCATCTTAAGGATACCTGACTCTAAATTTAAAAAAAACAAAACAAAAAAACTTCAGCAAAGGCAAGAAGAAAATTAACATGCTGATACTGTGATACCATCACAGCTGTTATATTTCTGATGATGCATTTGATATTTTTCCTATAATGGATGTCTTTCTAATTCAGAGTACTATATCTTCCCTAGGGTTTCTAAAAATCCAGGCTATAGCCCAATTGCATAGGTTTGAATCCTGGCTCCATCACTTATTAGCCTTGTGACTGGGGAAAATACTTAATCTTTCATGCTACAGTTTCCTCATCTGTGAATTGGGCATACAATGGTAACTAGCTCATAGGGTAATTGTAAGACTAAAATTAACATAATATCTCATGCATTTTAAATATAAGGGTTTGCTATGGTTATTGTTGTTATTTCAAATGACAGTATGCTGGGATTGCTAATGTGGTTTTAAAGAAAATCGTTAGAGACCTGGCCAGGTGGCTCAGTTGGTTGGAGCATCGTCCTGTACACCAAAAGGCTGCAGGTTCAATCACTCCCAGTCAGGGCACATACCTAGGTTGTGGGTTCTACCCCCAGTCAGAGCATATATGGCAGGCAACCAATGGATATCTCTCTCTCACATCAATGTTTCTCTCTCTCCACCCACACTTTCTCTCTCTTTAAAATCAATAAGCATATCCTCAGGTGAGGATTTAAATTTCTTATTTTTATTTATTTAATTTTTTTAAAAAGAAAATCTCATTAAGCATTAAGGGAAACATAAAACTCAATGATCTGGAGTCGTAGCTATTGATCAAATACAAAATGTACAGCTAATTCCTTAGCAATCAAACCTCAAATGACATACAAGAGACTCCTTTTTGGAGACCCACCATGTTCTTCTTTTATATCACTGGTTGCCAGTGTTTCCAAGGCAAAAATTTAAGTTTGCCTAATAAAGTAAGTACTCTACATGTAAATAGAATGGGCCAAGGGAACTCCTTAGGTGCCCACATGATATCCCTAGATTTCCTTTTCCCGTCTCTTCAGGAAATTCCCTTTCTTATCTGATTCTTTTTCTATAAATGGACACAGTATGCTTGGAAGACCATGACTAACTATGGATTCGGATGTGAAGATTTGTGAAAGGTGAGATACTTTGCTTTGGCTTATCTGCGGCATCGAGCCCTCGCCTGATGTTGAGGGAAGGTGAGAAGCTGGCAGGGAGAGAGTGCTGCACACAAGGAGCCACAGGTCAGCACGTACAAAAAGACCTAAAGATGCCCTAACCTTGAATTCTGTCCCTAAGGAGAATTGTATTGTGCTGAAAGGAGCCCAGGATCCAGAGTTTGTCAGATCCAAATTTTACTCCTAACCCCTGATTTAATTTCTCAAAACTTTATGACCTTTGGTTTCTTCATTGGTAAAATGAATATTTCTCAGTGCTGATACTGGAAATGAATCATAGATGTCCCAGACACCAAGCTGTGTGCTTGTCCCACACTGAACATGGTGAACCAAGTTGAAGGCTGCTTCCTGGGGATACTTCAGTTCCCTAAACCATAAATATACGTCTCAGCCTCCTCCAATATTCTAGCCAGAAATCATTTGTAAGCCTATTTTGTCACAGAGAAGCATGGTAGTATGATTAATAAAAGACTTCTAAGAATAAAAATAAGTAACATTAGCATAGAATTGTGTGAAGAAGTGGAATGGGTTTAGTTCACGAAGAAAAATAAAAGATATCATTTCTAAATATTAAATAAAATGTTCATGTATATTTTTATTTGTATATATTAAAGGGGAGAGAGAGAAACATTGATTTGTTGTTCCACTTATTTATGCATTCATTGGTTGCTTCTTGTATGTGCCCTGACTGGCGATTGAACCTGCAAGGCATGTTAGGACAATGCTCTAACCAACTGAGCTACCTGGCCAGGGCTCATACATTTTTTAAGTAGATGAAAATGAGTGTCAAACTGTCCAAATACTTAGGTTCCATCAGACACATTTTAAAGTAATGTGTACTTTTGGTTTAATATATTAACATTTACAATCTGCTGAAAATTATGTCCTTGACAATTATTTAAACACATATTGAAAAAAATTTTAAAGTATATTTTATTGATTATGCTATTATAGTTGTCCCATTTTTTCCCCCTTTATTCCCCTCTGCCTTGCACCCACCCTCCCATCAGCATCCCCCTTCCTTAGTTCATGTCCATGGGTCATACATATAAGTTCTTTTGGTTGTCCACTTCCTATACTATTTTTAACCTCACCCTGTCTATTTTCTACCTACCATGTATGCTTCTTATTCCCCGTACCTTTCCCCCCATTCTCCTCCCTCTATCTCCCCAGTGATAACTTTCCATGTGATCTCCATTTCTGTGATTCTGTTCTTGTTCTTGTTGTTTGCTTAGTTTGTCTTTGTTTTTTTAGGTTCAGTTGTTGATAGCTGTGAGTTTGTTGTCATTTTACTGTTCATATTTTTGATCATCTTCTTTTTCTTAGATAAGTCCCTTTAACATTTCATATAATAAGGGCTTGATGATGATGAACTCCTTTAACTTGATCTTCTCTGGGGGGCACTTTATCTGCCCCTCCATTCTAAATGATAGCTTTGCTGGATAGAGTAATCTTGGATGTAGGTCCTTGCCTTTCATGACTTTGAATACTTCTTTTCAGCCCCTTCTTGCCTGCAAGGTTTCTTTTGAGGAATCAGCTGCCCATCTTACGGGAATTCCTTTGTAGGGAACTGTCTCCTTTTCTCTAACTGCTTTCAAGATTCTCTCCTTATCTTTCAACTTGGGCAATGTCATTATGATGTGCCTTGGTGTGTGCTTCCTTGGGTTCAACTTCTTTGGGACTCTCTGAGCTTCCTGGACTTTCCGGAAGTCTATTTGCTTTGCCAGATTGGGGGAGTCCTCCTTCATTATTTTTTCAAATAAGTTTCCCATTTCTTGCTCTTCCTCTTCTCCTTCTGGCACCCCTGTGATTCAGATATTGGAATGTTTAAGTTGTCCTGGAGGTTCCTAAGCCTCTCCTCATATTTTTAAAATCTTGTTTCTTCAATCTGTTCTGGTTGAATGTTTATTTCTTCCTTCTGCTCCAAACCATTTGATTTGATTCCTGGTTTCCTTCCCTACACTGTTGGTTCCCTGTATACTTTTCTTTATTTCACTTTGCATAACCTTCAGTTTTTCCTCTATTTTGCAACCATACTCAGCCATTTCTGTGAGTACCCTGAATACCAGTGTTTTGAACTCTGCATCTGAGTTCAAAGAGATAAGTTGGCTATCTCTTCATTGCTTAGTTCTATTTTTGGAGCTTGGATCTGTTCCTTCATTTGGGCCATATATCTTTGTCTCGGCACACCTGTTACATTGTAAGGGGCAGGGCCCTAGGTATTTGCCAGGGCAGGGCAACCCATATCGCTGCATTGTGGTACTGTATGTGGGGGGAGGAGGGTCAGAGAGGGAACAGTGCTGCTTGCTTGGCTCTTGGCTGGCTTTCAGTCACTTCCCCTGCTAAACACTAGCAAATTGGGTCCTTCTGGGGCCTATTCCTGAGTGAGTGGTCTTGTGTACATTATAGGACATTGTGGATCTCTCCAACAAACTCTTTCGTGAGGCTGGAAGTTTCTCCCTCCACCTCAACCCCCATAGGTTTTTCAGTCTGAAGTTTTGAAGCTTTAGTTTCCTACACTGGAATCCTGGGTTGTGTAGTCTGTCTCTCTCCCCAGTTGTCCCTCCTTGTTTATCCACATGCAAATGTTGGTCCACCTAGTTCACCAGCTGTGGTCTCACCCTCCCAGTTCTCCAGGTGCTGCCTTGTTGCAAGTCCTCTCCACCTGGGATGCCTATCTCTGCCCCTCTTACCAGTCTGAATGAATGTTTCTTCTTTAACTCCTTGGTTGTCAGATTTCTATATAGTTTGGTTTTCTGGCAGTTCTGTTCTTTTTTTAACTTTGTTGTCCTTTTGGTTGTGCAAGGAGGCAAAGTGTCAGAAAATTTTTGATGTTATCTTTAAAACAGATGAAAAAGTGCATAGCTTTTCAAAATTCTTTTTGGGAGGGCTGGGAGGCTGTGAGCAAAATATTTGAGGACTTTCAATTTAGACTGTTTTGAAAATATATTCTGAACAATGGATTTCTATGAATTTTATTTCATAGATTTTTTCATTGAAATGTTTTATGCTTGTTTAAATTTACTTCTTCATTGCAAACCTTTAAGAACAATAATTACATTAGACAGGTACATTAATTTGGTTCACCCTCCATCCTTGCTCAACTTACTGCTGTCTAGACACTTGCTCAAAGCAAGTATACCTCATATTACCATGACCACTAGATGAAGGAACACTCCTTATAGGAAACCACATTAACATGTTTGTTTTAAAGTCTAATCTGTTCTCATTCTTTGCTGTCCCCTTCAACTTTTTAATAAACTATGAAACAAAGAAAGAGAAAGAAAGAGAGAGAGAATGAGAAATAAGAGAGGAAAGAAGAAGGAAGGAAGGAAGGAAGGAAGGAAAGAAGGTAGGAAGGAAGAAAGAGGCAAATCTGGAGATTACTTGGCAAGGAGGATGAGTGGGAAAGGAACATAATTAGTGAGTAATCCTTAGTTGTCTTTGTGAGTTTATTTTTATGGCCACCCCAAACCTCAAATATCAGTGGGGAGGGAAGAGTTGAGAATAAATCAGTATCTTCATTATTAAGAAAACCCTTTCCCAATCAGAATAAAAATAGTTGTCTCAGAAAAACTGGTTTATGGGAATGAGCTTTCCGTAAACATCTTTATGCACTTTTCTGTTGGCTACAGCATTCAGCAGCTGGAAATGAAGAGTAACTTCTGCCAGTTGCATTTGTTGTGAGCAGAGGGACAAGGATTTCTTTCAGCAAAGGAATTGCAGAGTATTGGGGTCCCTGGGTCAGTGGTCAATTAAAGCAATCAGGTATTTAATAAGAGGTATGCCTATGAACACAAAAATAAAAACAAAGGTTAATGATCAGAGCGAATTATAAACCAGTTTCTGAGTCTCCAAGGCTGTCAGTCAAGAAGAATTTTAAAAGGCTCAACTTTTTGTGCTGGAATGAAGACAGGCAGTGACATTCTGTTAGTTTCTCCAGGTCTGCAGTTTGAATGTCTCTGATGTCATCACATTCTCAGGTAAATTCTGAATGGTTTACACAGACAGCATCAGTCACTGAGATTATTTAAGCATGAACTGCTGTGGCAATTTTTCTGAAGTTTATGTCATGTAATTCCAGCAAAAAAGTTTTACTTTTCAATAGTTCCAAGTCAAAGGATGGGAGAAAAATAACACAGTTCAGAGAGTAACAGTCAAATATTTTTTAAAAACTAGAAATATTCAGGATCCAGTTCAATTTATAGGTGAAAAATAAAAACTTAAGACAACTTCATTAGAATCCAATATCCACAAATTTACTGAAATATAATTTCACTAAAAACTATAATTCACGCCCTGGCTAGTATAGCTCAGTGGATTGAGTGTGGGCCTGCAGACCACAGGGTCACTGGTTCAGTTTCCAGTCAGGGCACATGCCTGAGTTGTGGGCCAGGTCCCCAGTAGGGGGGCATGAGAGGCAACCACACATTGATGTTTCATTCCTTCTCTTTCTCCTTCCCTCCCCCCTCTCTAAAAAAAAAACTATAGTTCAGTAATTTTTCTCTAAAATCACCCTCTTTTTTAAAAAAGAAAGAAAAAAAATTCTTTTTTTTTTTCAAAAAAAAAGTCAAATTGAGACTATTTTACTGCATCCAGTTTCAATAAATTTGGCCTGATTATTTTCATAAACATAACAAGAATACTAATTTATCATACAGGTTCTTTTAAATTCATTTTGCTGGAATTTCATAGGAAATCTCCAGATTTAACTTTAATTAGTGTCTGACACTAAGAAGTCAAACCACATAGTTGTCATAAGACTTTGCCTGCAATACCTATAGATTTTGGTGGATTCCTCAGGTTCTTGAAGTCTCCCTGAGTGTGTTGAGGTTCTTCTTTTGGCATCTCCCAGGGAAGAAACCTCCATTTCTTAGCTGGAAAGACTGTAGCTTAACATGTAATCCAGGTCCCAGGCTGTTTTTACAAAGGGATTTGATCAGCCTCCAAAATCAGTCTTAATTATTTAAAGCTTTCTGGTGACACCCAGAGTATGTGCATGTCTTTCAAACATGACATCCCAGTCAAAGTCTGTCAATAAAATCAATTACCAATTGTGTCCTGTAATTAAAAGAACAGATTGTTATTGAATTTATGCAAACAAACATATTTGCATAAAAAGAATACTCATTGAGAGTTTTCAAATTGTGAAGGGATCAAGTAAAGAGAAAAATATGTACCTGCTTACAAAGGTATAATTTACCAAATTGCTCTAAGAACAACATGTTTTCTTATATCTGGGGAAAAAACATAATTGGAAAGATCAGCAATATTTCAAATAAGAAGTCATAAAATTATAATCATCCTCAGTTCACTCAGTCCCATATAATCAATTCTTGTTTGTCCTGATCATTTGTCAGCATTTTATGAATCCAGTTATTCCTTAGAGTTCTATAAATCTTCATCCAGTTTAAAGATGTAATCTTAAAATTTATTTTCAGAAACCTGTGTTTTAGAATAAGTTAGTCCTCTCCATATTTCTTTATGAAGATAAATATTTACAAAAGCACTGGAGTAAAACAGTGACTGTCTGTTAATGATAAAATTTAACATGACACATTGTTATACATCTGATTTTAATACAATTGACAAATAAATTTGCTTTTCTGTAACAGTATATTAAGATAACAATTAGAACTACAAATGAAAATATATCAGAACTTTGTAGATTTGGAGATTTTTATATAATCTCTAGAATATTCATTTTAGTAATAACATTATTATTTACTTGACAAATCTTCCCATATAATTTTAGCATATCTAATTGGGCTAATTTATTTAAACTTTTTTTTAATAAAGAGAGAACAAATCTTTGAGGTATTCCAAGGGCCCACTGGAATAACCCAAAGCCATTTTCAGGTTAAGAAATAGTCTCCTATAATTTGAATCCTGGGAAGTTTGCCAAACATACTTGACCAAAAAGATCACATATCATTACGAAACAATATTAAATTATCTATTTACCCAAAGTGACAATAAAAAGTATCAAACATAAATACAGGTTAGCAAAACTTTAATTTTTAGGATTAAGAAATTTGTTTGTTTTCTTAAGTTATGAATGAACTGATTGAGACAACACAAAAATCTTAATAGAACATGAGAACTTTGTTTTCGATGTAAAACATTTTTTTATACCTGGAGCAGAATAATAATGCAAAAAAGACACTTTGGCCCCTTGACTGAAAAAGAACAAAATTCTGAGTTTGTATTAGCTTCCTTTTGATATTTATATTTATTTACTCAATTATATTTATTCCAATCTTATTCATATATAAAATTTCCTCTCAATTTTTCTTTCAAAAACCTTTCACAACTTTCCATTGCCCTTTTAGTTTGCCCCTTCCAAACTTATTTAGGAATAACCAATGTTAATAAAAACAAAGTTTTTAATTCGTTAAACGTGTACCTTATATCTTCTAATACCAAAAACATACTTTTTGTCCATTTTAATAAGAATTCTAAACTCTTAGAAATTTTAATTTCTAGTAACAACTAAAAAGTAAACAATCAGCATTCTTCAAATTTGCAAATTTATAAATACATGTTATAATCTTTAGAATCATCAGCTCTTTCATTGGCAAATATATTCACAACTTCTTAAGACATATATTTTTAAGAAAGTACAATCCATCTTCATTATGAGATTCAAATTTATTTATCTTTTAGTTTCTCTGTAATAACAAGCTGAAAATAGTAAACTTAGAATAATCCATCAATTAATGTTTCAGTATAGAATGTTATTTTGAGATATCTAGGTATTCGATAATTTTTATCATTTAACTTAACTTAGTAAAGCTGTAAAATTTCAAGTTACCAGAAGAATTTGGGAAACTATATTTAAGCACATGTATCATATAACATAATTATTACTGAAATGTTTTATCAAAAGCCTTTTATTTTAGTTACGTTTATCATTAATTCTTAACAATTCTATGTAATTCCAAATTATTACCCAATCGATCTATTTTCTTTACAAATTTTGTAACAGAGATAACATAAACTTGTTTTTGTAAACACAGGTAAAACAAAACATAGCATATTTGATATTAGTAAGTCTTAAAAGACATGTCTATTTAATGAAATTAAACCTAAACTAGCTTTAATACCAAATATTTTTCCAGATCACATGATCTTAAAAATTATTTGTGTTAGTTTCTATTTCCTAATTTATGGAAGTACTTAATTTTTAAGACAATTAAATAGTATAAACTAGTAATATCATCTGGACAGAAAACATCATACTATGCATATATAAACATAGACAGATATTGCAAACAAAAAATAAACAGAATTACTAGTAATTGTAGAGTAGTTGCAAGATTTTTTATTTGTCCTTGACAACTTTTTCAAAATTACTATTGGACTTTAAAAAATAAACTTCCAATTTTGTCAAATTTCTTATCAGTCATTAAATCCTTTAAAACTTGTTCAAATATACCAATTCTTATAAACTTATATCTCAATAAGCATAAGTTTTTTTCACTTTGTTGGGAAATCTCTAACTTTCCCTTCTGCCTTTTTTCCCCCTTAAATTTCTTGTTAATTAACCCAACTAGCACCTGTAAAACCCAAAAAACTGAATAGCAAATTTAAAAGTTTTAAGACATGTTATATTTTGGTATATCTGTTATATTCTTTTTCTTCTAAAGGGCTGGGCAATTGTATTTTCAATGTCCTAATTTGTTACAATATCTGCAAATATCTGAAGGTAAATAGGAGAGGGTCTGAGTAGACTTTGATTTTTGTTCTAATTTCTGTCCTTCCGCTTTATTAAGGGTGTCTTAATGGCTAGTTATTATATCAATGTGCGAGATCTCTGAAGTTTTTTAATTTAAAATTTTTTCCAATTGAAAACATCCATCATCCACTCAGAGACAGTAGGATTTTAACAGCAATCCAAATCAATAAGCATTTTATGTACTAACTAGAGAAGCAAAATGCTTTTATAAAGAGCATAAAGCAAAGGATATATCCCTCACAGTCTATTTCCAGAGACAGCCTAAGAAAGATGGGGAGCCCTGTGTTTCAACAGCTGTTCCTAAACACAAGGAATCATGTGCTTTCCCCTCTTTGAACAGAATAGTGTTTAAGATCCCTTAACTCGGATCCGCAGACTCTCAGGCTGCCCATCAGATGTGTATACATCATCCAGGAGGCAGAGAGAGCAGCTCTGGAAGGAATGGGATCAATATAAGGAGACTCAAACTAAGTTTTTACCAGAAGCGCATTTGCCCAAGAAACAAGTTTCATAAATATTTTCTCTTGCCAACTTAAATTCAGAAGAGAGAAAAGAACTCACCATTTCCAAATTCCACCAAACCCTGCAGACAAATGATTAGAGATGCTGACAGGGTGAAATGCTTACCACCTCTACCAGCTGCGGGCGGATGTCCACGATCTCTCAACTGCAGCCATCCAAGAAGTTAGCCCTGTTTCAGCCAGTAAATTCTGTCAAGGCTCATCATGCTGTTGGGGGTAAAAACATATTAATACACCCCCCCCCCATGTTCTAAGGTCTTTTGGCTGGGCTACTCACCAAATTAACCAAAACAGATTAACAGAAGTTTTAATATATGCATACTGGGAATTCACATAAGCATGAAAATTCCAAAGACAGTGAGGTAACATTGGGTGTATGAGACACTTTGGGCTATCATCAATAAATCAACAAACAAGTGCTGGTGAGGATGTGGAGAAAAGGAAACCCTTGTGCATGGTTGGTGAAAATGCTGACTGGTACAGCCACTGTGGAAAGCAGTATGGTGTTTCCTTGAAAAATTAAAAAGGCAACTGCCTTATTATGACTCAGTGATTCTGTTGCTGGAGGAAATAGGATTCTTCCACATTATTGCAGGAAATGCATTTCAAGGACACACAGATAGGAAGACTTGAGGTGTTGTGGTAAGATTTATTGTGCAAAAACAAAGGACTGCCTTCAGTACACCATGCCCAATGTCTCATCCATTACCAGGTGGCTCAGCTCTGTATTGCTGTGGAAGAAGTACTGCCTCTGGGGCTGCAGGCCCACACGTGTCCCCACTAAGGCAGGATCCAGAGCACTGTGCCGTATCCGCTGTATCTGAGGCTTCAGTAGTCTAACTTAGTCTCTGTTCTTGTCCAGCCTGTGGCCAGCACTGTGCCTCAGTCGGCCTGGCTGCTATAGAGAGAGGAAGCATGCATGGGTACTGTCAAGAGAGCTCTTTGTTAAGCTTTGATTATATTTCCATGGGCTAGGGAGAGAGCAGGCTTTCTTTCAAACTATCCAGTTTCTTCCCTGGATCTTCCTGGGGCTACATCAGTGCCTTCCCTTATCCAATCCTTTTCCTGGATCTTCTGGGGTTTCATGCCTTTATCCTATCTGAGCCTTTTCCCAGGCTAGACTCCTCCCCTTTATGGTCACCATTTTGGCTCCTACTGTACATTCTCATAGTTTTGCCTTGTCACCTGGCTTCTATTGTGCATGCCTCAGCAGAGGAATTTCCCTCTGTTGTTTATCCATCTTCTCAGTAACCTGGGTGAAAGGACTTGTTGTTCCCTAAGGTGATTGGAAAGCCAGTCCTTTCTCCTCACTTGAAGGGATGGAGGGATGTTAATCCCCTTGGTGAGGCAATGTGGCTATCCCCAGGAGTATCTGGGAAGCTGTTATTTTCTAGTTAATCAGGCTTAATTAATGTCTGATGTCATTTTCTCTCTTCCTTTGTAATAACTACCTACCTACTGTAACAAGTCCACTTCTGGAACATATCCGAAGAAACACGAAACACTAAATTGAAAGAATACATGCATCTACACGTTCACTGCAGTGTTATTTACAATAGCCAAGGTCTGAAAGTACTACAAGTGCCCATCAGGAGGTGAGTGGATAAAAAAGCTGTGGTACACTTACACAGTGGGATACTATTCAGTCGTTATATATACTTTAAAAAAAGAGGAATTTTTACCTTTTGTAACAGCATGGATGGACCTGGAGAGTATTATGCTAAGTGAAATAAGCCAGTCAAAGAAAAATGCCATATGATTTCACTCATATGTATAATTTAACAAACAAAATAGAAACAGATACATAGATACAGAGAACAGACTGACAGCTGTTAGAGTGGAGGGGATTTGGGGGTTGGGAGAAAAAGGTGAAGGGATGAAGCCAAGGAAAGAAAACCTTATAGACACAGACAATGGTGTGGTGATTAGCAGAGGGGAAGAGGGGCGGAGAAAGTAGAAGAGGATACAGGAAGGATAAATGGTGATGGTAGGAGACTTTGGGTAGTGAATGCACAAAACGACATACAGATGATGTATTATGGAATTGTACACTTGAAACCAATATAACTTTATTAACCAATGTCATCCAAATAAATTCTATAAAAATTAAAAAATAAAAATAAAAAATTAAGTAAAAGTACAAAAAAAGAAAGATGCAGAACAGTATGTTTTTATTAATGTTATATATGACACGTTTGAAAAAATTCAAAAGAAACTGGTAACAGTGGTTGTCTTCTGAAAGAAAACTGGACAAAAAAAGACATTTTGGACAAAGGAAAAAGAAGGGGGGTAGTATATTTGTTTTCAGAAGTGAGAAGAAGCCCTGGCTGCTGTAGCTCAGTGGATTGAGCACGGGCCTGTGAAGCAAAGGGTCGCTGGTTCCATTCCCAGTCAGGGCACATGCCTGGGTTGCAGGCCAGGTCCCCAGTAGGGGACACATGAGAGACAACCACACATTGATGTTTCTCTCCTACTCTTTCTCCTTCCCTTCTCCTCTCTCTAAAAATAAATAAATAAAATATTTTTAAACAAAGAAGTGAGAAGAGGCAATTTACAGATTGTTGAGGAAGAGAAGACATACATGCTAGGCAAATCCATGCTAGGTGACTCAGACATGGTGCCATACAGGAGGTACCTAGGTACCAGCTCTGCCTGAAGCCCTCCTGTTTACCGTGCCCTGAAGTGGGTTGCTCTGCCTGAATCTCCTGGGCAGGCAAGTCTGGAGGGTCAAAGTCTCTTTCCAAGTCTGGGTTCTTAATAAACAGCTTTATATCAATAGCCCCAAAAGCAGCTTCAAGTGGCAAAACTTTGGTTCACTTCAAGCTTTTCACACCAAAACTGCTGCACAGAAGCTAAGCATAAGCTCCAGAAGGCTCCTGACTCTTTAAAAAAAGTCAGGAGCAAGTTAAATTTGTTTCGTCTTATCCTGGTAATAAACACCAGTCATATTTAACAGTGAAAATGGGATTTAGCCAGCAAGAAATTTAACTTACATCCAGGTATTTGTATTTATACGTCATGTTCTAAATGACATGTACTTCAAAATTTATTGACCAAGGTTGATAAATTGTGTTTGCTAGATATTTATCCTGGTAACTTCATACAGTTTTATATTTCTATGTAAATACATATCCATACAAACGTACATTTTATGGGAAATGTTTAACTTATGGCAGCTCCTTGTGCTAAATGTTCTGTCCAGTAGTTCTAAGAAAACCCCAGATGGCTAGTTCACTTTACACAACCAAGTCTTCAACACCATCGTTTATCAGCCAAAATTGTAGGCACTGTGCCTAAGGAGAAATGATCACTTTCTAGGGCTGCCCTTGCCAACCCAAGCCTCAAGGTGAACCCAAAATGCTGTCACTTCTAAACACTCAGAGGTAGTTGGTGAAAGTTCTGAGACCAGAAATAAATGTCCATCTCTGAATCCACTCTCTTGGTCTTCCTTGACACTCATTTCTAGCCCGGAAGCCAATATTTCTCATCCTGATTATTTAAATATGTGTCCTCTGGTAGGTGGGCTAAAGGAAACCTGAGAGAATCACATGGTTTCATGGAGTCACATCACAGGTTAGCCTATCAGAGAGTTAAATGGCCATAATGGGCACCCCTGAACTTTGTTGACAGTGGGGACACAGAGCTTTGCAGTTATTAGACTCTGTTGCCTTAGGGGAAAGCCATCTCCTGCAAGGGGCTTCACTGTTTCCTACTCTGAGTAAGGGAGTTGCGAACGGAGATTCCATGTGGAGATCAGAAATCACTACCCCACACGCCCCAGAGGTACACATAGCAAAGTGGTCTCTATTTGCTTGTTCTTCTTGGCCAAGTGGGAGGAGGAATGTTGGAGAGTTCAGGACATTTCCATAGCAAAGTAGGGCCCTGACTTGGTATGTTGCTCACAATCCCTTTCTGAGTGATGCCGCTGCAGATAAACTGGCTTAGGCACCAGTGTTCACAGCTGCACGAAGGATGTTGCAAGGACATAATGGCTGCTGTGTGTGCTGGAGCACAAACAGTCCCACACTGGCTTGGGCCTGAGAAACAATGGGGTGACAGACAGCTCCAGTACAATGCATTCATTTCCTGTAATAACACTGGGCTAAACAAGGCCCAGGAGGCAGGTTCCACCTGACCAAGAGACACTCCACATCATGCTGTCATTTTAGAGGCCTGCTTTTTGTTTAGAATAAAAGACACACATAAAAAGAAGAGAGATGGCAAGTGTTTGTTTTTTTACTTCCCTTACAGAGCAAGATATAATTGAAACTATATTTTTTGTTATGCCCGGATAAAATAGTGTGGTAAAAATACTAGAGAGGTGTTAGAAGTTATTTCAATTTTAAGTCTTTCTGACATTAAATGTTCATGATTCACTATCCCTGCAAAAAAATACTACTGCGTGGCACCCTGGGCTTCTCTGCTTCCTGGCAAGCCAGCTGGCTCTAATGTGACCTTACCTCTCCGCCCTGTCTGAGCTTCCATCCTCATGCAGGGAGAAGCCCTTTTTGGGGTTGGTTTAATATAGTGCCATGATGATAATGATGATGATAATGATGACGATAATGATAATGATAATGATACTGATACTGATAATGATAATAATAATGATAATGATGAGAGCTAAGATCTACTGACCACTTACTATGTAGCAGGCCCAGTTCTAATTGCTTGAACCCTCATGAGAACGTTGTAAAGTGGGTACCATTATTAGTCCCATTTTACACATGAGGAAACTGAGGCAGAGTTTAAGCAACTTACCCAAGCTCATGAAATGCTCAGGGCTTCCCATGAACCCACTTTGCTGGGCAGCATTCTACCTGTGCAGGTAACTACCTCACCCCATATCTGTGATGAAATGGCATCACTACATCTTGCACAAGAGAAGCATATTTTGAGTACACATGGAGAGGGCTCCCAAGATGGTGAATGTTTTGAGGAGACACAAAAGAGAAACAGGAAAAAAAGCTTATGTTGGTTTTTGTAGGGGATCCAGCGTGCTTCTGTGTGGGTCTGAGAATAAAAAGAATTTGGAGCAGCAGCCCCAACAAGACAGCTTACTTCCATGGTTGACAGTTAACTGGACACCAAGAAATTCTCCATGAATCTTCTCAGAAAGCCAGACCCTGTCCACAGAGTGTTCCTGATTGTTCAGGTTGCAGGGAACATCACCAAGGCAGAAATAAATAAATAAATAAATAAATAAATAAATAAACAAACAAACAAACAAACAAATATATATATGTGTATATATATAGAGAGAGAGAACTTTAGAACTGAAAGAGATTTTATTTATTTATTTAGATCCTCACCTGAAGACATGGTTAATGATTTTAGAGAGAGGGGAAGGGAGGGAATGAGGCAAAGAGAAACATTGATGTGAGAAAGATCAATTGGTTGCCTCTTGCACATGCCCTGACTGAGGTCCAAACCTGCAACCCAGGCATGTGCCTTGACCAAGAATCAAACCCGTGACCATTTGGCTTTGGGATGATGCTCCTACCAACTGAACCACACCTGCTACAGCTGAAAGAAACTTCAGAGATCATTCAGCCACCTCTTTATTTTATTATTGAGAGGCTGAGTGTCAGGGAGGTGTCGTGCCTCCACTAATACCACTCAGGTGGCTTGAGACAGAGTCAAGAAGATAATCGAGGTCTCATCTCTCTGCCTGTATAAAAGAACACACCGTTAAAACCATTTGTTAAGAACTTAACTGAAAACTGAAAGCAGTACCAATGAATGTCTTGGCAGGGATGTGACAGGAAAGGAATAGAAGAGATGATCCCGACCCTTTCAAGGCTTCCAGTTTCCCTGGGGATACACAGGATTACATAAATTCAAGTTCCAGTGGACTAACATGGCCACTTACCTCATGGATCCAGCACACACAGAAGAACAGAGAGACGTGACCAGGGGCTAATCAGGGTAGGGTGGGAGTAATCCAAAAGGGTTTCTGAAAGTGTGCCCTGTTCTACATTGACGTAGATGAGAGGGATGTGAATGGGTAGAGAGAAAGTAAAATGCATTCTGTGGGACTACATACCATTTGTGCTAAAGGACAAAGGGGCAATGAGTGAGAGTCATGAACACAGGCAGAAAACCAGTGTGTCTGACTGGTCAGGACAGTATGTATCAACAAGTAATGAGAAATGATGTCATGGAGAGAAACCAACCTTAAAAACATTCCTGTCATATCTTGAGGCAGCTGGCTGTCTGACATTTGAGAATCTGAAGAATCTGCCCTGATTTGATAGCTAAGGAACAAAACCAGTTGTAGGCAAAACAATGAGATTACCAGCATTGTTTCCCAGCACACACTAACAATTCAGTGATCATAATGCTGTTACCAAGCTACACAAAAGTCAGTCAAGGTTGGTGATGGGCTTCTTACCATGTTCCTGCTGGGCTCTGCGGGTACTGTGAGCAAGACAGACTCAGAGCGTGTGTTTTAGCGTGGTGTTCTGTTTTGACAGTTCCAGGAGAAAAATCAGCACTCTGTGTGCCATTCAAACGTAAAAGAGGCCTAGAAACGTTCGGAAGCAGTAAATAATCAATCTGTTTCATAGATGTTTCAACCAGTGAAGGAAGCCACTGGAGACCTGCTGTCCTCTCACTGACAGGAGGGAGAAACAGGCCTCCATGTGTTACTCTTCGTGCTCTGCTGGGACTCAGGCTGCCTTCCTATGCCTGACCCCACTTCTAAGTGGGCTCGCCCTGCAGAGACGCAAAGTCATTCTTTGGTTATGGGACTGTTTTTATTGTGGACATTCCTGGCTACCACTTTGTAAGACCACATCAGGGGCAGACTTCAGCTGGGCCTTACCTGGAGAAGTCAGGCAAAGGGCTCCTGAGCGGAGGGAGGAACCCTGGGAGGATAGCCTTGGTTACTCTTCCTCATCTGCCTTCTCCTTTGGATCAGTCGAGGACCAAGCATTTCCCTCAAGCTGTAAACTAGAACCAACAGGAAGGAGTAAGGTAGCTGGCGGGTAAGGGTTGGGTGTGTGTGTGTGGGAGAGGCTGAACAAGGACAGGGTTTGGTTTTAATAAGGAAAATGTCTTTAGTGAAGGACTAGACAGACTCCCTCCTGTTGAAAGGGGGCTGGTGGTGGGGAAAGGGGTGTGTCTAGATTACAATAGGCCAGACCAGTGCATCGTTTTGTTTTGAATAAACCAGTTCAATTAAATAAATATTTCTTAGGTGCTTAGCATGTGTTTGAACCTGTAAGTCTGGAGCACCCCAAACTGCATTTCTTACCATCATCAGATACTCGAAATGTAGAAACTGATATGTTTAGAAATTGTATGTGCATTTATTTAGTCCTTTTACTCCTTATTGTCTTTCTTTACTTTTTCTTTCATCTTGTTTTCTCCCGTGGAAAGCCAAGAAGCTTAGGTCAAAGGGCCGGCTCTGTGGTCTGCTGTGTGTCCACCAGCAAGGATGCGTGGAGGGAACAGTCAGGACACGGTGAGAGTGAGGGTGTTGAGGGCAGTGGAGCAGCTGAGCCTCTTTCCTCCTCCCTCCTCAGTCCCCACGAGTGTTTACAGATTCAGTTTGGAGGTTATGTTAATCTGGGTATTCCCAGTTCTGAAAACCAAAGCTTTCTAGGACCTGCATGGAGAATTCTGTACGGAGAACTCTTGGTCCTAAAGAGATTATGGCAAGAGTGGAGGGAGAAGGGGAAAAGGGACTGCATCAGAATAATGGATTCTCCTCCAAAGGAAGAAAGCGTTGTCAGGGCAGTTCAATGAGTTCTAGCTTAAAATGAGCTGAAGACAGCAAGGAGGACTTGGGCCATCTACCCTGGATACTCTGCCCCCAAATCTCTGTACCAAGAATTGGTCAATTGAGTATCAGGCTAGGAGGGATCTAGTTACTACATGGCACATTGTTTCCTGGAAAAGTTTTGGACTAGAATCAGAAGGCTCAGGGCAAGTGGGAGAGGCAGTGGGAGTCAGAGCTAGTCAGTGGATGATGAAGCAGTTTGGGCCCTGCCGTTTATCAGCTGTCTGGCTTTGGTAAACAATTCAACTTTTCTGAGCCTCAGTTTACTCATCTACATAATGGGGAAAATGCAGAGCAGGCTCTGGAGGTAGCTCAATTTAAATTTTTATCACTTTCTAGCAGTTTGACCCTGAGAAACTACTTTCAACCTTTGTAAGGCTGTTTCTTCTTATGTAAAATGGGGAAGAATAATGATTAATATCTCTATCAAAGAGTGTAAGTATTAAATATGATAATACAAGTTAAGTGTTTGAGACAGTGTCTAGCACATGGTGTTCAATAAATATTAGCAATGTATATAATAGTATGGATGGGAGGATTAGAGAAAAGCATGCAAGGCACCTAACATCCTTTCTGACACATAGTGGGCGCTTGATAAATATTAGATACCATGCAATCTTTAGCAACTAATAAATAAATATTTGATGAACAAACACCCAAATGAAAAATGTGTCTTTTCATCTTTGACTTAGCACTGGTATTTGGGGTCTGGCACAAATAACACCTCTTTTTTTATTATAAACTCTTTTATTATAAATCATAGGCATGTAATTCTGTAATATAACAATATCACACTCAAGCGCACCATATGATATTTTAGGTGAAATGTTCAGTTTAAAACTATAAATTATTATACCCATATTATTATCTTGCCAACCACACTCGAGCAGGCCTTACTTCTGCTGGATCCTATATAGTAAGTGTATTAGTTTCATATGGTTGCTACAACAAATCACCACTGATTTAGTGACTTACAACAACAGAAATTTATTATATTACAGTTCTGGAACCAGAAGTCCAAAACAGCTTTTGCTAGGCTAAAATCAAGCTGCATTCCTTTTAGTGGAGAACCCACTTCCTCGCCTTTTCCAGTTCCAAGAGGCCTCCTGCATTTCCCAGATGGTTCCCTCTTTTCCGTCTTCAGAGCAAGCAGTGGGGCACCTTCAAGTTTCTCACACGCTGATCTCCCACTTCCGCCTTTGTATCTCCTTCTCTCAGCCCGACGTCCAGCTTTTCCCACATAAGGACTTTCATGATTACATTGAGTTTACCTGGACAATCCAGGATAATCTCCCCACCTCAGAGCCTTAATGTAATCACAGCTGCATTGTCCCTTTTACCACGTTTGGCACGGTATCTCTGGGAGACCATCG
>PVKM010019183.1:0-24475 GCA_004027735.1 Carollia perspicillata | reverse complement strand
AAACAGGCTGACAGTAACCAGAGGGGAGGGAATTTCAGGGGAAAAGGGAAGGGATAACAGGAACAAGTATAAACGACACATGGACAAAAACTAGGGGGGGTGAAAATGGGAGGGAGGTGGGGAGCACGGGGGCACGTGGACTGGAATGGGAGTAAAAGACAGAGAACTGTACTTGAACAACAATTAAAATAAAATTTTTAAAAAAGGCCCCCTCTGCAATGATAAGCACTTGGACCTGTTTTTAAATATTTCAGCAGAGATGGAGAGAAAGGATAAGTAGCCATATAATATCTTTGAATCTGGGTAGTGGCATATGGGGGTTCATTGTAGTATTCTCTTTACTTTTGTGGATGTTTGAAATGGGAAAGATTTGGGTGGGGGGAAGGCTTTTTAAATGGACCCTTAGCCATCATTAGTTGTCATTCCCCTGCCGTCCCCTTAGTCTGGGTCCTTCAGGCTGACCCTGAGGCCCCTCTTTCTAACCCTGTGTCGCCTTCCTCAAATGGTATTTTTATCATGCTGCTTCCTCGCTCAGAAACCACTAATACTCCCCCTAGGTCTCACAGCAGGCCCCAGTGGCACTGTGTGATTTTCAGACGTGGCACCATGAGTCGGGGCTAGCCTTCCCAGACTCTGATTTCATACTAGTCTCCCAACTAGTCTCTTCTGGGCTCCACAGATTTCTTTCATTTAGAAAGCTCCTTTCCCCCTCCTTTGCCTGGTCGAATTGGAGCTGGTCCCAAGCTTAACTTACCCATAAACGCTCCCGATTTCTCCAATCTTTACTAAATCTGTTTCTCTAAACTCATAAAGCATGTCTATCAAGGACCACCCAATTTAACAATCGTGTGTGGAGTTGTTTGTCGTTTAACATGTTATTTTTGGGTCTCCCTCAAGCAGATTACAAAGTTCTCAAATATAAAGTAGACCAAGTTTTATACTCGGGTTATGATCCCTCCACGCCAAGTAGCACACCACCACACACCACAGGTAGTAGGCACCCAATAAATATTTTACAATTCGCAGGAGGACCTCTGGGGCTTAAAGATAAGGAAGTGGTCTCCCGCTAGCTACAAATTATTGCCAGGGCTCCACGTGTTCCTTCCAGCACTGTTTACGGGGCCCTGTGTGCCCACTGTACTGCGTCTACATGTCTGTGCACCAGAGACGCATAGTTTGTAGTGTAGTATATGCTGTGGGGCTCTGCTGGTAGTCCCCTCAGGACCTAGAGGCTGCTGCCCACAGTCCTCTTTTTTTTTTTTTTTTAATATTTTATTTATTTATATTTAGAGGGGAAGGGAAGGAGAGAGGGACAGAAATATTAATGTATGGTTGCCTCTCATGAGTCCCCTGCTGGGAACTAGCCTGCAACCCAGGCATGTGCCCTGACTGGGAATTGAACTGCAATCGTTTGGTTCACAGGCCCGCGCTTAATCCACTGAGCTACACCAGCCAGGGCAGCCCACAGTCCTCTTTTAAACAACTTCCCGTGGCAGTGGAAGCCGCCTCTGGAGGAGCGGAGTCAGTGTTAGGGAGTTAATTCCCCCAGATTGATCCCTGACTAGTGAGGGATGGGAGACGGTGGATAACCACCCCAGCACCCTGGATGTTCAGTGAGAATTCCGAAGCAGGCTGCAGGTATTCACAGGGCCCCTCGCTGGACTGCCCTCCAGTTGCCCAATGCAGTAACCCATTCATTACTGTGCCTTTCTGGGCTTTCCTTCCTTCCTGATTCACTCACTGAGTTGGCCGAGATCAACTCCAAATTAGACAGCTTGCTCCCAAACCCTTCTCTCAAGGTCTAATGAAGACAACAGGGATCAAGACAGCCAAGGTCCCCGCCTTACGGAGCCCGTGTTTCCGCACTCAACACCATTTAGACCTTCCTGCACCTGTGCATGCATCCGTGGAGCTCTGTCAGGCGCTGGCTCCCCGCCTTGGTGTGCAAGGCGTCCACGTTTTGGGTCACCAACCAGTACAGCTTTCTGTGTCTCTCCCAGTTGCTCAAGGCCCAGTGTGCAGGGTTAGGCTGATGAGAGGAGAACTGAGGCCAGCCCACAAAGTTTCTCGCCCAGTACCGCTGGCGCACTGCCGCACTCCGCACAAAATCCCGGTGCTGGATGGGCCGCCGGTCCGTGCGGGCGTAAAGTCCCACCTTTTCGGACCTGTAGTCTGGGATCCCTGACTCTGTGGAGATTCCTGCCCCGGTCATCACCAGGACTCTCTTGGAAAGGGTGATGAAGCGTTGTAACTCTTGAACCTTCTCAGGGTCCATGGGAGGACTTGGGGGCACAAATAACCCAGTGGGTCCATGTGAGCACCGTTGGCTGAGGTTCAGCTTCCAGCAGCCCTTTGCTGCCCTGAAAGTCAACCCAAAGTTCATCCTCATTCTAGAGAGAAAGAAACCTCGTGTGAAAAATCAATTTATTTATTTACAATTGACATACAACACACTAGTTTCAGGTATTTATTCACGTGTAATTTACATGCAACACACTAGTTTCAGGTGCACAACAGGATAATCGAGTATTTGTATATATTGTGAAATGATCACCACAGTAAGTCTAGTTACATCCGTCACCACACATAGTTACAGGATTGTCTTGTGATGAAGAATTTTAAGATCTGCTCTCTCAGCAACTTTCAAATATGCAATACAGTATTGTTAACTGTAGCCACCATGCAGTACATTATATCCCCATGACTTATTTATTTCATAACTAGAATTTTATACGTTTTGACCACTTTTGCCCATCCCACCACCCCGTGGCCTTTGGCAACCACCAGTCTGTTCTCTGTATCTGTGAGCTTGGGGGTTTTTGTTTTTTAAAACCTGGGTTTTGTTGTCGTTGGGTTTTTTTTTTTTTTTCAGTTTCTTAAGTTGTTTTAAAAACTTTTAAGAGCAAAGGTAGCCCTGGCTGGTGTAGCTCAGTGGATTGAGTACAGGCCTGTGAATCAAAGTGTCGCAGGTTCGATTCCCAGCTGGGGCACGTGCTTGGGTTGCAGGCCAGGTTCCTGGTAGGGGTCCCAGAAGAGGCAGCCACAACTTGATGTTTCTGTTCCTCTCTTTCTTCCTCCCTTCCCCTCTCTCTAAAAGTAAATAAATAAAATCTTTAAAGAAAACAAAGATAATCATCAATTGATGAACAGATAAAATGTGGTCTGTCTACACAAAGGAATGTTATTCAGCTATAAAAATGAATGAAGTTCTGATACATAGTACAGTACAGAGAAACATTGAAGACATTATGCTAGGTGTAAGAAGCCCATCACAAAAGGACAAAATTGTATGATTACACTTATATAAAAATGTCCAGAATCAGCAAATCCATCTAGACAGAAAGTAGATTAGTATACCAGGAGCTGGAGGAAGGGAGACTGTATCAGAACTTAATTTTTATAGCTGAAAAACAAAGGTAGGATCTAGGCACTGAGCATCAACATTATAAAAGAGAACCAGAATGATGAAACTCTTGGAAGGACACACCACCACCCATGACGTAATGTTGGCAAAAAATAAAAATAAAGTTGAACTTGGCTCTGATGAAGTCTCTAGACCTTAGATGATACCATTTGTCAATCAGCAAAGTCCAGACTATGGGAAACTGGACAGGACAGACAAATCAGTTTCTCCCAACAAATAAATTGCAAGAGTTACAGATAGAGAGATACAAAGGGGGGCATTATATAGATTAAAAGACTGTAATAGTACGTGAGCTTTAATTTGCATCCTGACAAACTTTTAAAATATGACAGTTACGAGACAATTGGAAAATTAAACATTAACTGATGTTTGGTATTAAGAAATTACTATTAATTTTTTATTTAAAAATATTTTATTTATTTTTAGAGAGGGGAGGGGAAAGAGAGAGAGAGAAATAGCAATGTGTGGTTGTCTCTCACGTAGCCTCCACTGGGGACCTGGCTTGCAACCCAGGCATGTACCCTGACTGGGAATTGAACCGGCGACCCCTCAGTTTGCAGCCTGCACTTAACCCACTGAGCTATGCCAGTTAGGGCTTGTTAATTTTTTTAATGTGAGAGGAATAGTATTCCTCTGTCAGAGGAATATATTTACATGAGTATTTTAGTTAATACTATCCCTTGGGGAACTCTGTGTTCCATAAACCCACATCCCACTTTATATATTAGAATTGTCTTATTTCTTTGTAAGCTAAGGGAAGCATGTTTGAGTTCTATTATATCAGGTGTTGATGAGGTTGTTGCTCAGACTGTTTTGACTTTTTATTTTACTAGTATATTAAGCACATACACACTTTTCTTTATTCCCATATTCTTTTAGTTTACCCTGAATTTCAAACTGCTACTTGCACACAGCAAAGAGTATTGAGACCTGGCATGATGTTTTACCCCTGCGTGTCTGCTTTCTAGCTGTAAAAAGAAGGCTTTGGTATTACGTGATAGAATGCAGAAATCCTGTAGCAACACACACCCCAAATGTAAACATTATTTTATGCTTGCAATTCCAGATCTAGGTTCAGGACCCCGATTTCTCCTTGACATTCCACGGCAATGCGTGAACAACTAAAATAATACAGAGTCCTAATTCCTGAGACCAGAGGGCTCGGGAAACCCCCCTGAAAAAAAGCTCTGTTAGAAGAATGGCTCTCTCCCAGATCCCACCAAAGGGCAAAAGGGAGGAATGGAATACCTTACAAGAACTGCACAACTTCGAGAAACCTGCAGCCCGCGCAGAGCACACTTACCTTTCACAGCATAAGGGACACCAAGCCCGACAGTTGCGGCTAACTGGCTATATTTGCATTTTGGGAAATGTAGTTTACAAAGCTTAAATAATGCAAGAAAAACTACAAGTCCCACAATTCTCCAGGTTCCACCATCGTGCCCTTCTGTCAGCCTTTCCTGGTCAGAGGTTTTGAACCTTGATCCGAGGTGCTCTGCTCTTACCTGAGCCAGTACATTGTCTTTGAGAAGTGTTTGGAGCGTCACACCAATGTCCTCAGGGCAAAATCGTACCCTTAACCACTTTAGGGAGTTCATTTCTCTCCAGATAGAAGCCTTAATAGTTTTAGATTTGATTCACTCTCAAGTTCGGTGTTAATGATCCTTTCCACTCACTGTGACAGAATCAAATTCCCACCTTGCTGTGGGTTGTCAAGAAGTACATTCCCAAGTACTTGAAAAACGGATGTTTTTACTTATTAATGAACAGTTAAGGCCAAATCCAATATACAGGAACTAACGTGTTTACCCACTTGACTTCTCCAATGCTATTTTCTATCCTGTATTTTTATTGCTGCTAAAGTAACCAACACAACGCCTGGTTTTCACCACCAGAGACAGATTTAATTGATCTAGGGAAACGCCTGGGCATCAAGTTGTTTTACAAACTTACTGGTTGTTTCTAATGTGTAGCCTGTGAGAACCGGTGCTCTGTAGAATCACCTAAATGAGACATGGATCAGTTTGTAAGTGTTTTAGAACATAATCAATGGGTACCTAGCAGAGACCTTGAAGACCACCTTGGGAACCACTTTCTCCAGTCTATGATAAGCTGAAGCCCAGAGGAACAGTGTGAAGGCTGGAGTCGGGGTCTGATTCCTGGTCCTCTCATTAAAGATATGGAGGTAAATATGGGCAAAGTAACTCAGCTTAGTCGTTTGGAAGCAGCGTCTTCAGCAATAGCTCGGATAGGTCCCTGAAGCTGGGAGAACCTTCTGGCATGACAGCCTTTTGTGCCTTCTTTAACCTGTCCACACTGGCTGAAAGGATGGACCAAAATGTAGACAGGAAACTTTTACAACATGGAAGAAATTGTCATCCAAAATGTTTCCTGCATGCATGGATATTTGATCAAAACCGTGGAATGCCCCAAAGTGACATTCCTCCCACCCCAGCCAAATTCTATTATGAAAGATTTTAACCCCAGCCAAATTTTATTATGAAAGATTTCAAACTCACATTTTTATTTTCAGTTCTCCAAGTGAAATGAGCATTGTTAATAGAAACTGGCTAGGAATATACAACCATTGTGCTTTTAGGCCCCAAAGAATCTCATGTTCTGCAGAGACGTTAGCTGAGTTTTCCATTTTTCTCACAGTCACCTGCGGAGGAAGAAGTCATCCAGGACAGCTGGTAAAACACACAATTTCCCTTGGTAGCCACCGACAGGACGAAATGAGCCACCTAATCAAGACATTCTTAAGGGCTAAGTTCTTTGAATAACCCTAGTCTTTTTATTTCCCACAACTCTACCACATCAGGAATTAATGACTAAGTCCTTGTTTGTATCAAAGAAAATTAATTTAGTCCTGGCTGGGTAGTTCAGTTAGTTACAGTGTCATCCCCATATGCCAAGGACACTGGCTCCGTCTCTGGTCAGGGCATATATGATGAATGCATAAATAAGTGGAATGACAAATGGATGTCTGTCTGTCTCCCTCTCTCTGTCTCTCTCTCTAAGATCAATCAATTTTTTAAAAATGTAAGCCCTGGCTGGGTGGCTCAGTTGGTTGAAGCATGGTCCCGCACACCAGGAGTTTGTTGATTTGATCCCTGGTCAGGGCACACATCTAGGTTGTGGGTTTCCATGGGGAGCATAAAGGAGGCAACTTGGATGTTTCTCTCTCACATGGATGTCTCTCCCCCACCCCAACTTCCTCTCTCTCTAAAGTCAATAAACATATCCTCAGGTGAGAAATAAAATAAAAAATTTAAAAAGTAAATTAATCTGCCCTGGCTGGTATGGCTCAGTGGATTGAGCACCGGCCTGCAAAGCCAAGGGTTGCTGGTTGGATTCTCAGTCAGGGCACATGCCTGGGTTGCAGGCCATGTCCCCAGTAGGGGGCACATGAGAGGCAACCACACATTGATGTTTCTCTCCTACTCTTTCTCCTTCCCTTCCCCTCTCCCTAAAAATAAATAAATAAAATATATTAAAAAATAAAAATAAATAAAATCTTTTAAAAAAAACCATTATGTTATGAAACAAGCCAGAAACAAAAGGTCAAATATTGGATACTTATATAAGGTACTTAGAACCAAATTCATTGAGACAGAAAGTAGAATTAGAGGTTGCCAGGGCCTGGGGACCTGGAGAGTTAATGTTTAATGGGTAGAGTTTCCGTTTGGGATGATGAAAAATTTCTGGAGCTATAAAGCACTAATGGTTGCAAGCAATGCAAATGTACTTGGTGCTACTGAACCATAGACCTAAAAATGGTTAAAATGCTAAATTTTATGTTGTGTATATTTTATCATAATAAAAACAACTTATTTTGGAGAGGCTAGTTACACCATGATCTGGGAGTCAAGTTAACAGTACACTGACATTGAGCACATGTCTCATCTGCTCCAATTCATAGTCTGCGTTAGGTTATTAGCATGCTCCCTCCCATAATGCTTTGCTTCAGTCTCCACCAAAATCTAGTTAAGTGAAATAAAGCAAGAACTCTTCAGAAACAGCCTATGCATTTCCAAGAAATCTTATATGGTTGTGTAATTTTCATCCAAATAACGAAGGTTTTTTCCATGAGACTCAAACTCGGTTTTTTGAAATAGGAATCTTGCTTATTCGGGGTGATGCACAGACAACGTTTTCACTAGCTTTGCGCAGTGGCAGTATCGTAGCCAATGAGGTTTATCCGAGGCGCGATTATTGCTAATTGAAAACTTTTCCCAATACCCCGCCGTGACGACTTGAAATATAGTCGGCACTGGCAATTTTTGACGGTCTCTACGGAGACTGACTATTTTGGTTTAATAAAAAAAGAAGTCTAATAGCACGCTTACGAAGTTTTCATGAAGCACGGTTGAATGCTTTGTGGGGTTTCTCTTCTGTGTTTTGCGGTGTCATTTACGGGGAACGTTTTTCGTAGACTTGTTATTTAGAACTTCACTTTTGGTAAGCTATTATACAAACTTGTTTTGTGTCAATGTCTCATTGGCAGCCTCAATTGATGGGTGTTTTTTTTCACCCCCGTGAATACTCTGTGAAAAGGGCTTGTTTCTTGTTTTCCTTTGTTCTCGATGCATTTTTCTCTCTCTGGATCACGCTAGCATTCAGGTTTAGCTTCGGAAATACTCCCTCTAGTCCTTGCGTTTCTCTCTGACTCGCTTTCGCTGACTTCCCGCCCCTGTTTCTCATTCAAAATTCAAGTCAATGTGGTTATCTTTGTGACGTTACGGGGATTTGCATAAAATTCCCCAGCATCCCCAGCGAATGTGCTCTCTTTTCCAAAATCTCAACGTTTTGCGCGAGATAGACCAACAACGAGAAGCCTCCCGTGTAGACAGGCCTTAAATATAACTGCTTGCCCGGGAACGCGTCAGATCTACGAAGTCTCTAGCACTCACTCACCCTCAGTGTAAAAGCCATTTTCATCCGTCGGGGAATGTGGCTCATGCTTACGGTCTCCAGCTTTGCGCAGTGGCAGTATCGTAGCCAATGAGGTTTATCCGAGGCGCGATTATTGCTAATTGAAAACTTTTCCCAATACCCCGCCGTGACGACTTGAAATATAGTCGGCACTGGCAATTTTTGACAGTCTCTACGGAGACTGAACCTTAAACTTGTCAAAGAGAGTTCGTGAAAAACGTATTATTTTGGTTTTTAGGGTTTTTTTTTGTTGTTTAGTAGAAACGTTTTAGTTTTTTTTTCTTGTTGTTTTGATTGTATTTTGTGTTTCAATTTTTAGTGTCTGATTTCCGGGGATTTTGCAGGGTTACTGGCGTGTTCATTTTTCTTCAGGGTCCCGTTCTGGCAATGCAGCCTGAACCCTCCCGCTTACAGAGTGTTCGTTTGGTTGTCATAGTTTCATATAGTCTTTACTCGGAAACTCAGCAAATGGCAGTGTCCACCTCCATCCCCATTGCACAGGTAGGCGATGTCTTCCAGAGGGGGTCACTGATTTGCAGACATGGGAGAGAATCTGAAAGCATCTCATCCAAATGCTTCCTTTTAAAAAGACTAAGAGGGAAGGAAACAGATGCAGTTAGATTTGCTCAGACCCCATTGTGGAACTGGGTTTCCTCAACACTGACTACCTCTAGTCTTGTCCTGTTAGGAAGGTCAAGGGTGTCCCCGCATGGAAGCCCTCAGGAGTCCTACCTCTGGGCATGACAGATCGAGTTGGACTTGCTTAGGCCACCACCCCTCAAACACTCCTCTGGCTCTTAAGGAAAGGATGTATGTGGTCACTAAAGTGGGCCGACCTGCATCCATTGGCTCAAAGTGGCACTGGGTTCCAGGGACCTCACGGTCTTGAGACAGACGTCAAATAAGTGAACACACATATAAACTATTAGGTAATTATAGATTATTTCAGTGCTCTGAAGAAAATAAACGGAGATGTGATGAAGCCATCCAGAAGACCAGCCATGTTCCAACAACAGCAACTATTGACCACTTACTGCTGTGTGTTAGATCGCAGGCAAAGTGCTCAGTAAGCTTCATTTTATTTAGTCCTCACAGAAACCCTTCTTCCCGTTAAAAACACACACACGACATACACAAATCTATTGAGAATACTTGACATTCAATAAACTGCACATACTTAAAGCATACAGTCCGATGCTTTGAAACATGTACAACCATAAAACCATTGCCGCAATCCAGATACTGAACACATCCACCACTCCCGAAAGTTTCCCGTGTGTGTTTCTTTTGTAATCCATTTGTCTCTCCCCAGTCCCCACCTCACTTCTGTCACTATAGATTAGTTTGCATTTTCTAGAGTTTTGTACAAATGGAATCATATGTGCTTTTTTGAACCTGACTTTTTTCACTAAACGTAATGTCCTGGAGGTCCATCCAGGTTGTTGCAGGTATCAAGAGTTCATTCTTTTTTCCTGCTGAGTAGTATTCTGTCAGGGATGGGGAAACTGTCCCCATTAATTCTTCTAGCTGGTTGAATAATTCAGATGACATACAGCAGATGAACTGGAGAAAGCTGAGTTTTAATACATGTGCACCAGGAATTCACACTCGTCCGAACCCCCACAATTCCATTGTATGGAAGTTCCAGAGTTTGTTCACCCCTTGACCCATTGAAGGGCATTGGCATTGTTTCCAGCATTTTGCTATCATGATAAAGCTTCTAAGAACATTCCTGTACACAATTTTGTGTCAGCATAAGTTTTTAAGTCCCTGGGCTGTATGGTAAATTGCATGTTGAGTTTTGTTTACGAAATACCTGATTAGCCCTGGCTGGTGTGGCTCAGTGGATTGAGTGCCGGCCTGTGAACCAAAGAGTTACTGGTTCCATTCCCGGTCAGGGTATATGCCTGGGTTTCAGGCCAGGTCCCCGTTTGGGGGCACACAAGAGGCAACCACACATGGATGTTTCTCTCCCTCTCTTTCTCCCTCTCTTCCCCCTCTGTCTAAAAATAAATAAAATCTCTCTTTAAAAAATGCCAGATTATTTTCCAGACCAGCTGCCCCATTTTACATTCCATTTGTAGTCTTTTATAACTGATCTTCAACCTTTTTCATCTCATGGCACACATAAACTAATTACGAAAATTCTTTGGCACTCCAAAAATTATATTTCTTGCCAATCCAACAAAAAAAAGTAGGTATCATTTTGATTCATTCACACCAGTTGGCTATTGTGTTAAACATCCATCCCTTCTTCTCTGGAACCCAGGGTAGGTTTCCTGGGATTAGGGCCTGTGACCAGGACCTATGGTCTCAGGAAGTCAAGAAGTGTCCCCTGACAAGCCAGTGTGTCAGAACCCAGTAAATGCGATGGACAGAGCGAGTCACTGATAACTGTTCAAAGGAGCATCCTGGAGACTCTACGAGAGTTGCGGGTTTGTGCAGCTCAGAGGCTGAAGTTTCAAGCAGCTATAAATACCCTTCACAGTATGGTCTGAAAATGCACTCCAACTGTTTCTTTCCACTTCAGCTGCTAAGCTAATCTGGTTGTCAAAACAGACCTGAGAAAGTAGAAGAAGAGGGCTTCCTCCCAAGGCAACTTTTGTGTGGATGACGGTCTGGCAAACACTGACCTGTGTGATTTCTGCAGGTGTGATTTTTCTTAGAATTCATAACAGCAAGTAAATAAAATAATGACTCATTTGTAAGCAAACACAATAAAGGATGAAAAAAAAACCCCACCAAAAATGAACAAATAGCTTCAGAAAAACAAAACAATAAAAAAACAGGTAAAAGTTATGGAACATACCTGTGATATTTTGCCCTCAGCTCTACTGGAATCTCCCTTTGGGCTGGGTAGTTTGAGTCCCAGTTACTTTTTTTTTCAATGGAAGTAAAATTCACATAACATAAAATTAACCCTTGTAAAGTGGGTTCATGTGATTTTTACATAGTATCATTTCCTGTTTCACAACCTAACTTCTTTTCTGTGTACAAAATTATTGGATGTTTGTATGTAAAACCTAAACATTGCATATATGAAGCAGCGATAAATCCCCTTGCTGTAATCCCATTTCCACAGCTTAAGGAGATAGTCACAGAGAGGGAAATTATCCCTTCAAATTGTTCTATTTGTCAGCACAAGAAACGTCCAAACCGGTAGAGAATTTTTATAAGGGTTTAATTGAGCCAATCCAATGACATAGGCTGGCGAGCAAGATCCCCAGGGCTCCCGGGAATGAGCTTTGCAGCTTCTTTCTGTGCTTTTGAGATTAAGGAGAAAAGTGAGGAACACTACATGAAGGTGGGAGGAAGCAGTTTGGGGATGGGAATTCAGGATCGCTAAAATTACGCGCTCTCTTGAGGGACTGAAGGGGGGAATTTCAAAGGTGAGTTAACCTAGATGCCCAGAAACAATGGACAGGGCTTGCTTAAGACCGTTTCCTAAAGAAGTTATAGGCCTGGGCCGTGACTGCACACCATGACCTGCCTGGTTAGGAATTTATGATCAGCTCGCCATGCGAGGTGACTTTCCACAGAACCCCTTTTTTTGGTCCACTTAGTCATATGTCAACATAATTATAAAACAGCCTTGGGGGATACTCTACATACAGTTCTACTACTTTATTTTTGTTTCTGCTAAACAGTGTATCATGGACGTGTTTTCCACATCAGCTGTAGCCCTTACAGCTGTAAGGGCTGTAGCCCACTGCAGTTAACCACTCCCCTGTGGACGAGCATTGGGTGCTTTTTCCGGTTGTGAACAATGCTGTAATAAACACCCTTGGGTATGCATCTTTGCCGATTCACGGGGTGTCTCTAGGGAAATTTTGCCTATTCGTGGGGTAGTTCCAGGGGAAATGTCTGTAGGTGAGATTGCCTGCACGAAGGCCATGCACTTAGCATTTTAAGAGGTGCCCTCCTGCCCCACCTAGCTTTGCAGCACATACACTAAAATTGCAATGATACAGAGAAGATTAGCACAGATGACATGCAAATTTGCAAAGCGTTCCATATTTTTCAAGAACAAACTGATGGTAGCCAGGGAGGGACTGGGCGAAAGAGGTAAAGGATACAAATTGGTGCTTACAGAGTGGTCACAGGGATGTACAGTACAGCATAGGGAATATAGCCAATGATAGTGTAATTGTGCATGGTGCCAGGTGGGTACTGGAACTATCGGGGGAACACTTTGTAAAGTATGTGATTGTCTAACCACTGTACTGTACACCTGAAATGAATACAGAATAATGTCGTGTCAGCTGTGATTGAGAAACAAAAATAGACGAGGTGCCCTCTTGTTGGCACTGTCGTGCTGCAGCACTGTGTCCACCCGCACAGCCACACAGGAGGGCATCTGGAGAATGGCCTACGTCGTCTGTCTGGACGTGCTCTGCAGTTTTCACGGGACTCTCCTGGGTGAGGGAGGGGGAGAGGGAGGAGGGGAATTCATATCCAGTTCTAACACTTGTTTGTTCTCCAGCTCCTTCCCAGGCAGACAGCAGGGAGAAGGGGCTGGGCTGGGCGAGGTAGTCCTGGCCCTCTCCCCTCCTCCGTGTAAGGAAATGTCCCTGTAAACGTCAGCCCTGATGGAGCAGCCCTAACCCCGCACTCCCACCCTGTGACCTGTGCCAGCTTGCACCCCAAGGACTACTTCAGCAGGCCAGGGGGCTGCCAGTCCCCAGTCTTCTCAGTGTTGAAGTCACTGCAGGATGTCTGCAAGAATCACTCAGGGTAGAACTATCCCGTGCCCACGGGGCCCTCAGCGCCCTCAGCGCCCATCTCTGAAGAGAGCTGGCTCACAGCTCTCTGCCCTGGGAATATGAACTGAGGCCAGTTGCTTTTCTACCCCCCGCGAAGCTTTGAGGTGTGACATACTGGGTTCAGATCCTTGCCCCACTATTCAGTAGTTGCATGACCTTAGGCCACTTACTTTTTGGTCCCTCAGGGTCCCTGGCTGTAAAAGCAGTGCTGGGGTCACATCTGCCTCAGAGGCCATGGGTCCACACTCTGGCTGTGCACAAGAGTTACCTGGGGGGCTTTGAAAAGTTCTGATGCCCAGGCTGCATTCCAGGCCAATTAAATCAGAATTTCTGAAGGTTAGTCTTTTTTAAAAAATATTTTATTTATTTATTTTTAGAGAGAGGGGTAGGGAAGGAGAAAGAGTGGGAGAGAAACATCAAAGTGCGGTTGCCTCTCATGTGTCTCTTACTGGGGACCTGGCCTAGTAACCCAGGCATGTGCCCTGACTGGGAATCGAGCCAGCGACCCTTTGCGTCACAGGCCGGTGCTCATTCCACTGAGCTACACCAGCCAGGGCTAAAGGTTAGTCTTGGACTAACACACACACGCACACACACGCACATTTGGACTAACACACACGCACACGCACACGCACACGCACATACACACACTTTTAAATATTTCTAGCTGGTTCCATGTCGGGAGCCGACCAAAAGCCAACCCTTGACACAGTCAGGACGGATGAGATGCATCTGCACAGCAGAGGCAACTGTGGCCGGAGTCCCTGTGTATCTCTCCTTGCATGTCTCTCTTTGCTATTAATAGGTGGTGGGATTTTTAGACACCTGTATTTCAGGCCCAATGATCCGCAGAATTCCAATGAGGTTGTGCAAAATGATTTCTTGGCCATAGAACAAAAGTCCCCCCTGATGGGGTAGCTGCTGAACGTGTAAAAGTTGATAGAAGAACAGCCCCTCCTATACCTTAGACAGGAATGCATATTAATAGAATTAAGTAAGTAAAGAAGCTGGTTAACTATTACAAACTAAGCACATAGAAACAATTACTAAGGAGTTAGCGTCCTAAAAACATGAAGAAAGATTCTAGCCAAGAAGATAGATGGCTAAGTTGGCCCACCACAAAGGCCTTTTAATAAAGTTTCCATAACCACTGTCCAGTCTAGCGTATCCTTTTGATTTATGCTAAATTCTGAGAACTTTAATAAACATCTATTCATCAATAGACATTTGAAGCTCTGTGCCGTACCACTATTTCTAATTGTCTGATTTATAGCCCACCTGGTCACAATACCCTTTGTTCAGCGTAACCGAATCTATAGAACTTCCTGTACGTTTCCAAGTTGCTTCTGTGCCAACTCTTTCTGCTTAAATGATCATGCCATGCACCTGTTCCCTGGTTGTCATGTAACAATCTCTATAAAAATAAAGCTTAGTCAAACTCCTTTGAGTTCAGCTAGACCCAAGAGGCTAGCTGTTCTCCGGCATCCAATCGGGTGTCTGTCTCTTCATTCGTCCCCTGTGCCGTCCATCCTTCGAGACCCTGAGACCTGCTGAGGCTGGACCCCGGCAGTTCCACGTGCCACCAAGGAAAGGACTCATTGCCACAGAGATTTTGTGAAATCATGTAGGAAAAGTGCTTCCAATGGTACCTGATAAATAAATGCTTTATTGGGGATTATGGGACCAATTATCCAAGCCTGGAGGGTGGTCAGGGAAGGCTTCCTGGAGGAGAGGGTGCCTGAGCGGTGAACTGAAGGAGCAGAGGAGGAAAGAGGACAGGATGCATCTCAGCAAGGGCAACAGCACCTGCAGCGGTCTGGAGCCAGGAGAGGAATTAATAGTAATTCTCTGTGTCTGGAGCTGAGAAAGGAAAAAGGGAGAGCTGGGGAGAAAACATTGCACGGTCCTCAAATGAGATCAGAGGTCATAGGAAGTCACTAGGCTTTATTTTGGCATCATGAAAATTTTGAGCGGGGCAATGGGTGCCTAGACAGGGACCTCCCCCAACACCACCACCAAATTCAGAAGTAGCAAAGCCTTTTCAAGGCACTGTGTCCAAGCCAGCTGGGGAACTTGAACTTGCCAGGGAACTGTGAAACAACCCTCACGCTCCTCTTCATGAGCTGCACATGGATTCTGGAGTCAGACAGTCCTGGATTTGAATCCTGACTTTGACACTTTGTACCTGTGTGGCATTGGGCAGGTGACTTTAATTATGAGTCTCAGTTTCCTAGCCTGTAAAAAAGGCTTAACCCCCATTGGATCTTTGCAAGGATTAAATGAAATAATAATGTAAAAGGTTAGATTAATGTAATCATTATTAAAATTACTGATATCCATGACATTGATTCTGCAACACTTTGGTTGCTGGATAAATGCCCAAATCTATCCTTTGCTGTCCTAGCCCTAAAGTTTCACCTGGATTTTCCCATGATCATTTATAGCTACGGCTTCTCTGTTCTTTTCCTGCATTTTGGTTCCTGTTGTTGAAGCCACATAATGTTTTATTATCTGGATTTTATAGTGAAGACCACTGAGGCTCAGTGTGATGAAGCCACTTGCTGCAAATCACCCAGTTAAGTATCAAACCTGCAGAACCTTATGCTCATTATACTGATGAGAAAACTGAAGCTCAAAAGGATGGGGTATTATGCCCAGGGATGCAGAGCTGACAGGTGGCAGAGCTGAGATTTGAACCTTTGTCTGTCTTGGGACTTCCAGACCCTAAAGGGTTTCCCCTAGAGGGCTGGAGTGCCTGGTAGGACCCACTTTCTGGGTCACCTGGCTCATCCTTGAGATAAGCAGGGGAGGCTGGAAACTTTTAGCTTTACACCCCTATTCTGGGGCCCTCAGCATGTTTGTTTTCCAAAGAAACATCAACCCCTCTTTCTGGAGTGCCCTGCCCATGGTGGCCTCCTATTCTCCAAAACTCGGGTCAGAGTTAGCTCTTTTCCAGGAAACGTTTTTCAAGCCTCATTTGAATTACTCTTGGCAGTTGATTCATGTTGATGTCTGCAGTAGCATTCTTACAATGCAGTTGTATTTTATTTTGAAAATGCAATTCACTCTGAGAATAGGTGAAATTGCATGTGTGGTTCAAAATTCAAAAGATTCCAGAGGGTATTTAGTGAAATCTCCTCCCCTCGCTGACATTGCCCCCCACACCTGTTTCCCCACCCCACCCCACCCCACCCCCGCCCTTTGCCAAGTGACTCTAGAATTTATTTTTCCGGAGATCTTCCAGCATGTATAAGCATCTCATAAACAAATTCATTGTTTCCCACTTTTCTCCACAAAGGCACCCATGTTACACATACTGTTCAGTTTTAAATTTTTAGATCTTAGAACTGTTTCATATCAGTACACGAGGAGCTTCCTCGATCTCGATGAGGCACAGTCCCTCATCTCAGAATGCTGACTTTTTACTGAGGGAGGGAGAGACAAATAATAAACAAACAAATAACTACTGAACATAATGTCAGCAGGTGAAAGTAAATAAATCAACCAGGATATGGGGACAGGGTCTGGTGGGGGATTCAGAGTTTAGAGAAAAGGTTCAGGACTGGCAGAGATGATAGGTGAACTGAGACTACAATGATGAACAGGAACAGCCGTGCCAAGATCTAGGAAGAACATTCCAGAAAGGGGCTCACAGCTGCGAAGGTTCTGAAGTCAGAACTAGTTCACTGTGTTCAAGGGACATAGAGAAGACCAGTGTGGCTGGAATGTAATGACCAGGGGAGACTGGAAGAAGACAAAATCTGACATGTGGCCTTCGAGACCATTGTGAAAAGTCTAGATTTTATTCCAAGGGCAACAAAAACCACTGGGGCGTTGAAGCAGGGGAACGAAGATGAGACTTAATATACATTTTTAAAACATTACCTGTGACCCTGCTGTTCTGCTCCTAGGTGAGTGAATGAATTATTGCCCAATCTTAATCTTCAGTATCTTCTGTTAAACTGTGAAAGGGTCTGTGGTTTGCACAATGACTGTCAGGCATTCAGCAAATGTAGAGTGAGCACCTTCTGCCATATACTTACTAAGTCTGCACACTTGGTGAGCGGAAAGGACAGGGTTCCTCCCTCCTGTGCTTTTAGCCTGATAGGGAGAGAGACCTTATCAGATAATCCCCCCACTGAGGGTAAAGTGCAGCAGTGAGGAGTGTCCACAGAGAGGCGTTGGGAGGGCAAGCCACAGAGGGACGGCCTAGTTGGGGAGCAGTCTGGGTTCTTGAATTTTTTTAAAAAAATTATTTTATTTATTTATTTTTAGAGAGAGGGGAAAGGAAGGAGAAAGAGAAGGAGAGAAACACTAATGTGTGGTTGATTCTCACGCACCCTCAACCAGGGACATGGCCTGAAACACAGGCATGTGCCCTGACTGGGAATCAAACTGGCAACCCTTTGGTTCGCAAGCCAGCACTCAGTCTACTCAGCTACACCAGCCAGGGCTGGGTTCTAGAGTTTTAATATAGGGGGAGGCGGCAGCCGAAGAAGCGAACCTCTTGGTTCTGCCTTCAAAAAAGTTTGTTTTCCAGCTCAAGGAATGACAGCTTCTAGACCCAAGGCCATACTCTTTCTGGGCAGCCCCAGCCAATGGCTGAGCATGGTGGGGAACTGGGGCCTAGACGCTTCTGCCCAGTAGGGACTCCCCTCTGACTTTTTGTTCCAGGGCTCCCAGTTTGTCAGACCTGAGTCTCTCCTGACCCAGTTCCCCTTCTTCCCCTGTCTCTGTCACAGGCCTAACCGCAGCTCTCTCTCCACGTCTGCTTCCCAGAGGACCTGGCCTGACACAGAGGGTCTCGGGGGCAGCGTTCTTTTGGGAAGGGGAGCTTGAATCTGTGTTTACAGTGCATTTATATACAAAATCGACAAACTACTGTGGCCCATTCCAAAGTGTGGGGAAGGGCTAATAGTAGTAACTACCTCTATGAGAATTAATCCGGTAACAGCTATATGGTATCTAGCACTTAATAAAGGGCAGCTGTTATTATTACCGGATTTCTGAGTCTGTGGGGGTGGAGCCCTCTGGGGTCTGGGGTGGCAGTGGGCGTTCCAGGACACTGTGCCTGTCACTAGCTGTAACCTCCCTGTAGTTTTTCTTTTAATGTCTAAGGTGGGGTCCCTTCTGCTCCATGCAGAGTTTTGGAATTCTCACTCTGGAGAGGGTGGACATGTGGAAGATTAAGGGATTGAATCTGACCCCAAAGGCTGAGCTTCGAGTTACACTGCTATGGGTCCTGAGGGCGACCCCAGGAAAGGTCCTCCAAAGATTCCTGGCCTGGTACTGATTTAGGGTTCTCCTGGGAAATGATGTACTGGGAGACAGGCAGACAAATCTGACTCTCCAATTGATGGGGTGGACAGGCACAGATCAGACTGAGATATTAAGACAGGCTGATGGATCTGTCATCCAGATGAAGTCAGGTTTGTGCCTTTGGGATGACAGACGTACTGCAGGACCTTAAGGCGGGCTAAGCCGCAAGGGGGCGCCGCCGCCCCGCCCAGCTTAGCCCCCCGTTTGGGCTGGGCGCGCGCTCGCGGGCTCGGAGGGGACCGGGCAGGCGTGCGCACGGGGCGGGGCCAGCATGCTGGCGGGGAGGACCGCAGGCGGGGCGCCTGGCGGGGCGCGCGTGCTCGCGGGGACAGCCGGGGGCGGGGCGCGCGGCGGGCGCGGGCGCGCGCGGTGGCAGCGCGTTCCGTTCCGGGCCGAAGCTCGCGGCGGAAAAGTTGCGGGGAGGAAAGGAGCGTCCCCGGGACGGGCAGCGAGCGCGACGTCGAGTCGGTTCCCGGCTCCCACAGCCCCGCCATGGACGACCTCGGTGAGTGAGCGAGAGGCCGAGGTTGGCAGGCAGCGAAGGACGCGCGGCCCCGGGCCGGGCGGGCGCGAGCGACCGGCCGGGGCCGCGGGATCTCACCCTCGGCGGCTCGGGTCTCCGATTTGGTCCCCGCTGGCCGGGGCTCCGCGCGGCGGGGATCCCGGACCCGGCCTGAGTCCTGGACCAGGCCGGCCTCGCCGCCGTCCTTACAGCCGCCACCCCCGGCCTCAGGGACGTCCCCACCTCCGGACCCCGACCTCGGGAACCCACCCCCATCTCCCATACCAGCCTCAGGGACCAGCTTGCACCTCAAAAACCCGCCCCATCCGCTTCAGGGGCAGGACCCTCACTGCCTGGACCAGACCACCTCCCCAGCCTTGGGACCCTCACTTCACAGAGCGCTCCCCCACCCCCACCTCACAGATTGCCCGATTCGGGGAGCAGCTGCCTAATTTTACAGGCTCGTTCCTCAATTCCAGGGCGCGTTCCCACCCGCTCGAGGACCGCTGCCACTTCAGCGATAACCTCTCCGAGCCCACCCCTTTCGGGTGACTAGTCAGACTCACAACTTAGAGAGGAGCCTCGCCCCACAAAGACAAGTTTCCCGCGTGCCCCACTAACCCCCCACGTCAGGTCTGGGCGCCCTGTTTCACGGACTGGTCACTCCCTTTCACTGACTTCCCTCTGCTATATGTGGGCCAGACTAATCTGGGGAGACAGGATTCTCACCCTACTCCCAGACGCTGGTGAGATGAAATGCCAGGGGAATGAGGAGGGAAGTGGGCCTCAAGGTATGGCCGTCTTTGAACTGATCCCGGCTGGCAGGGTCCCTTCCCTCCACCTAGCACCAGGCCGTGATGGAAGGCACACGGGAAAGGAGGACAGGATGCCCGGAACAGAGTTGTACTGTTTTCGTGTTATTGGAGCTCCAAAAGCACTCTTTTCACTCCAGTCTTGATTTGCTGTTAGGGCAGGGAGAGTGTCTCCTGGAACCAGACACTACAGCCAAGGGGGTTGGTGCCAGGGTTCTAGGAATGCCTTGAGCAGCGCGAACCCTGGAGTGGGAGGATTCACTCTTCCTGCCCTTCTTGTCTGGAGCTGAGCTGGGGAGGTGAGGAGGGGGAAGTGTCTTCTCTGTAGGAGCCTTGTCTTCCCTCTCGGGACTGTGGATGCCTTGTGCGACCATCGGTGCTTCCTCTGTTGCAGGCTCTGAGGAGGGGATTCATCCACTCCTCCACTGATGGGCCTCCCCCAAGGGCACAGGGCACTAGGCTAAGGCTGGCTCTTTGTAGGCACTGGACTTCCAGGGGACCAGGGAGGAGGACTGGGACTTCACTGCTGCCTGGCTGCTTCTTTGGGATCATGTACCCCCGCCCCTGTCCTGACCCCCCAATCCTGGCGCTGGGGATGGTGTGGGTCTGATCCTGCCTGTTTGCAGAGTGCGATGGCTGCCAAGCATAGTTCTGCCTTCGAGTCGGGCTTGGCACCTACTTTTCCAACACATTCAAGGTTGGCATGGCTTCCGGGCAGGTATTTTTTTTCACATAAAAATAAGTAAGCTGGGAGATATTTTTAAAATCAGGATCTGAAAGTCTCCAGGTTTCTACACAGTTCCTGTGCTGTTGGATGGAGAAAGGCTTTGTAGGTTTGCAGCTGAAACCCTGAATGCCTGTCTTCGGACAGTCTTCCATGTACAGCCAGGAGACTGAGTTAGTCTGTGAAGGGAAGGAGAGAGTGCTGGCAAGGGGCACTGCAGGGCTTCACATTCGCTGTCCGTGGAGTTCTTCCCTGTACTTCCACTCGTGCTGTCCTGGCAGCAGCCCTTTATAAGAGCCCCGCAGGGCCACTGCTGTCATTACCACCTGCCTTTTAAGGATTGAGAAAACTGAGACTAAGAGAGGTTGATTCACTTGCCCGAGGCTGCACAGCCACCGGACATCGACCAAGACTAGAAGCCCAGATGCCAGCGCCTAGATCTGCAGCAGTTGTGCACTGAGAGGCCCTTCTTCCTGAGGAGGGAGCGAGCCGCACGGGAGGGAAGGGTCCCAGCAGGGTGAGGGCTGCCACCTGTAACTTCTGCTGCCTTCTGCTGCCTTCTGCCGCCTTCTGCCGCCACCTCCCCAGTTGTTCAGATCCCGGCTGCCCGGCTAGGTAGCCTAAGCTCCCAGGGGGCCAGCCAGGCCTGGCTGACCGGAGCCTGGGGTGGGAGGAATGGGGCATGCAGGAGGGGAGAGGAATTTGCCTCTGTGCTCAGGCCCCATCAGCTGTCTGGATGACTGCTCAGCACCCTTCCCGTCAGCTGTTTTCCTTAGTTAGGATGGACACAAAGGCCAGGCCTCTTGTTTTTGTTTTTCTCCTGAGAGTGCCCTCAGATGGGAGCCTCTGAGGGAGGCTCCAGGTCCCTGAAACAGGGAAGAGCTTATGGTCGGTCATCCTGTGGCAAGGCTAGAGGGGTCAAGAGTACACGCTGGGACTTTGCTTTTTGGTCTTAAAAGAAAAAAAAGTGGGGGATGCCCTGGCTGGTGTGGCTCAGTGGATTGAGTGCCGGTCTGCAAACCAAAGGGTCGCCAGTTCTATTCCCAGTCAGGGCACATGCCTGGGTTATGGGCCAGGTCCCCAGTTGGGGGCATGCAAGAAGCAACCACACGTTGATGTTTCTTTTCCTCTCCTTCTCCCTTCCCCTCTCTCTAAAAATAAATAAATAAAATCTTTTTTAAAAAAGGTTGGAGAACTCACCCCTCCCCGTAGCTGCTAGTGACAGACTCACCATGTGCTACTTAATAAGTTACAAATTTATAGGTCTTCGGGCAAAAAAACATAAACACAGCTTTTCCCTGTGTGTTCTCTGCTTTGTGCTGGAGGGTGGCTTTTCTCATTACTGTTTAGACGCTGGTTTGGCCGAGAGTTCGCCCTGTTCTCTGGCCGGAGTTTCCTGGACAGGGTTCCCACAGCTCTGAGGTGTGCTCTCGTTGCACTTTCTGGCCTGACTCCTTGCTCGCCCCTCACTCCCATTCCCAGTGCGCTTGGGGGCCTGTGCCCACAGCTGTGGTCCACTAGTGATGCTCTGCTTGACGAGAGACAGGCAGTGGAGGAGGCACTGGGTGAGTCTCATCACAGCCTTTGTGAGAGGGAGGTGTTTTGTCTCTGTTTAATGGCAGAGGCGGAAACCTGAGCTCTGGCAGGCTTGGTGGGGTGGGGGTGGGGGGGTGAGGAGGGGGGTGGAGCTGGGATTGGAACCCAGACTGATTCAGTTCAGGTCCTGGTACTTTTCATCATAATAAGGTAATAAGTGATCAGTGACTAACGGGGCCAGTGGGGTGGGGGGATGAGCCATGGGGTCTGCTGAGTGATTGCTAGTTACCTTTAACATTTCCGCCCTGGGGGCCATCCCCAGAATGTGGCCTCTATTGCTGGTGGTGGGCAGGGGGCTCCCTTATGGTAGAGGCCAGGGCAGGCCTTGGGAGCTTTGCCATCCTCCTCTCCCAGGGGCACAGCCAGCTGTTGGCAATGCCCAGCCACTGCTGGAATCTGGACATGTCTTCTCTCGGCTCCTCAGCAGTCTTGACCCTCCAGAAAACAGTGGCTCATTGTCCTTGGAGGGGTACAGCGGCTGAGGGGGCTGGGGAGCAGGGGAGTTGCCTGGGGCATTTGGAGCTATGGAGCCTCCCTGTTTCCATGGAAAGTCTGAACTTCGGGCTTGCCCGTCTGTGGTGCCTGTGTGTGTTAGGCCAGGGTCAGGGCACCCAGCTGCTGGGCCTGCAGCAGAGGCCCTCCTGCAGTGGCCTGCGCTCCCAGGGGGCTCCGCGCCAGTGCCAGAGCTGCTTCTGGGCTCTCTGCTAGTGAGGGGCAGAGCTGGGATTCAAACCCTGGTGTGTCTGATTCTTAGGTGCCCTTTCTGCTGTGCTAAGCTGTCTGTTGCCTGGGCAGCCTGGGAGGGAGAAAGACAGGAAGGGGAACGTTGATGTGAGAGAGAAACGTCCATTGGTTGCGTCCTGCATGCCCCATGACCAGGGACTGAACCTGCAACCCAGGCGTGTGCCCCGAGCAGGAATCAAAACGGAGACCTGCTGGTTTGCCCAGCCAGTTGAGCCGCACCACCCAGGGCCCTCTTCCTCCATTTAGTCATCCCGCACGGAGTGTGTCTACCCTCCCAAGCTTCCCTTGGGCCCTTACCTTGTTTCAAGATCAGAGTTATTAAAAGCACTTCCTCTTAGCTTCATTCTCATTTCAGCCCTCCCCTTGGTTGCCCTGGTCTCATTGTCTCCATTAATTATAAACCTCTGTAGTACACCTTTCTTTTTTACAGTGTTTGCAGAATTCTTTTCCATAATATTTATTGAGCGTTTGCTATGTGCAGGCACTGTGCTGGGCGCCTTACATACGTTGTTTCATTGAATCACATGGGCCACCAGAGGCACAGGGTCTATTATTATTACTGCCACCCATTTCATAGATGACGAAGTAGCACAGAGAGGGCGAACCCACTAGTGAGTGGCAGGCCTGGGATTAAAGCCAGGGCTGAGATTTTCATGCAGAGTCGAGCTTGTACAACCTGTCCTTATACTTCAGTTCGTGATAATGGACCAGATCTCGTTTGCTTGTTGGTTTGATTACTTTCCATTCTCTGTTCAGAAGCCCACATCTGTCTTTCTCCCCTACTCTGTGGCTTCTTCTTTCCCCTCCTTTGTGCTTTCTTGGGGACTCAAGATGGGATGCTGGGCACCTGTAGCAGTATCTCTTGCTCAGTGGAGAACCTCATTTCTCCACCTGTCACCAGTCGAGTCACCTGTTACCCTCCAGACAGAGCTGCGAGCGTGCCGCACAGATGTGCAGGAGAACCAGGGGTGGTCCTTTGCGGTCTCTCTTCTGCCCATTCTGGGTGGAATCAGAAGCCTCTATGTCCCGCTCCCCCTTCCATACGAACACCCTCCTGTCTGTTCAAGTGTTTGTGCATGGCTGCCGAGAGGAAGTTGTCCACAGCCTTTTGGGTGGAGAATTGAGGTGGTCCTGTGGGAGAAGAGAGGGAGAGAAAGAAGTAGGAAGCTGAGCTTTCCCAGAAATCTTGACAAAGCAGCTGATCTATCGTAAGGGGCACCCAGGGCCGTCTCCTCACCTGGGAGAGGCCCGGGACCTCCACAGCCTCCCACGCCCACTTTGCCTTTTCAGGCGTGGTCTCCTTGGGAGTCTCTAATCTGGCCTCAAGCATGCATTTGCGTTCTGATAAGCCCTCCAGCCAGCGAACCAATTGCCTAACCAGTGGGGCTCAGGGCTGGCCTCTCCAGGGAGGCCTGGACGCCGGGCCAGTGGCAGGCAGAATGTGCGGTTGGCCAGGCCCTGAGGAGCCCTGGTGGCCAATTTTTCCCTTAGAGATGGCCTCTTAATGCTTCTTTCTTGTGTGATTGTGGTATTGTGGTTTTATGGCAGAACAGTGTTATTGTTAGGTGCACACTGAAGTATTTGCGAGTGAAATGTCACGATGTGGGCAACTCAGTCTTAAATAATGTGGTAACAAAGGGGGGCCGTGTGAGTGTG
>PVKM010019182.1:0-24442 GCA_004027735.1 Carollia perspicillata | reverse complement strand
GTAGTGAGCACTGGCCCCTGATACAGCCCTATTGCTTGAGGAGACCACCTTAGGGTCCAGATAACTACCGTGATTCTTCCTCACAGGGATCAATGTATTTCCTGGGTGTGGGTTTGCTTTTCTGGCCCTCAGAGTCTCAGCGAGCACCACTAACCAGGGTTTGTGGGATGCCTGAACCACAGACATGGACACCCACAGAGCAGAACATCGATCAGAGGCCTCCGTCACAGCAAAGGAGATGCACTTCGCTTTTACAGGAGACCTACATTAGTACCGGTTTCTGCTAACTGAAAGAAACCCAAAGAGGATTTTACTTGTATGAAAAAGGTGAAAAATGAAAACAGCATTCAGCATTTCTCTTTTTCAGCCAGCATTACAGAGGCAGAGCACAGCTTGAGCAGCGGGAGTGCTACCAGCAAGCTCCTTCCCTGGAACCGCTCTCAGCATCTCGGCATCATCCGCCACGGCTTTGGGTGGTGTCTGCGAGCATCCGGGCTCCATCTCCACTCATTTCGTGCACCTGGTGGCAGGACGTGTCCTATGGAATCAGAGACGTCTAAGAGAGCTCCTAAGGGTATTACCCTTAGAGTAAAACTGGATGTAATTAAGTGTATTTGGTGGGTGATTTGGAGGTCTGAAAACGCTCAAAAACTTTTCCATATAAATTAATGGCAATTGCTTCATTGCTTTATACCATTTCAGCTTACAAAAAATTTCACTGCAGCACTCTATTTTCAGATAGCAGGGGAAACCTGTATACTTGATATATCCACTCTGTCCAGTTTCCTAATTCCTAATTCAGGACCCACTTTGAATGTGAGTTAGTCATTCCTGACCCTGAAATCCTGGGTAGGTTTTCCCCCGTGGGGGCTTTGAGCGATATTCTTCCATTATCACAATGTACTGAAGCTGCCCGTTCGATTTTATTATAAGCATCCCTCACTCTCTCAGGGACCATGATCACACCTAAACTTCACTCCCTCCCCATCTGCCCAGAAACCAAAAATCTTTGAGGGCAGGATGCATGTTTTAGTCATCCATGCATCCCCATCATGTAGTACACAGCCTGGCATACAGGAGATGCTTAACAATATCTGAGGACTTGAAAAACAAATGGAACAATGACAGGAGGGAGAAGACATCCACTTCATGGTTCGTAAGGAAGGACTCACTTCTTGACAGAGACCACCCAAAAGGAAAACGTCCTCCGAGAACACAAAAGGCCCTCCTCCAGGACGGCGTCCTCTTTCCCCTTTCCACACCCCCTTCCGCAACTATGTCCGACAGAGATCAAAGTATTCCTCTAAAGCAGCCGGCATAGAACACTCACGGCTATCCTAAAAGAAGAATGTCTTAAATCTTTAAAAATTCTAACCACGTAAGCTTTTCCTGTCCAACACTAAGAATTAGAGGCGGAAATAACCGGTAGTGTGGGAGATGAAAGATTTGGATTCTATCCCGACATCGTCTCCATTATAGCTTGTTTCTATCACCTTTTAATTTTTAATTCTTGGAAGATCACCTCCACCTGCCATCATGTTGGCATGCTTTTGAAGATTAAGTGTAATTAGGGAGATAGGGTAGCGTGGTAACGGTGTCTATATCTGGAATCGGAGATTTGGGTTAGAAACAAGCGTGGCTTTGCCGTTTGTTATCTGGCAGCGGGCACCGAGACGCTGGGGCAGGAGACCCAACCCAGCTCCTCTCTCTGATGATACTTCCCACTCCCAGTCACACCAGGCGAAGCTTATTATCTTTTATGCTGACTTCGCTCCACGGATTTTACGTTCATGAATGTCTCTGGACTGGCTCTGAAACAGCCCTTTTATTGTTGATACATTTCCACGGTTAACAGCAGTCTGTGGGAGGACATCCATGATCAACCTTGACTTTTAATGACAGAAATGGAGGTTTTGCAAACAAAGGACAAAAGGGGGAGATTTGGGATACAGTGAAATTAATTGGAATCAGAGGACCTGAATTTGGATCTTGACAGTGTCAAGATCTGAAAGGCAAGTTTCTGAGCCTAAATTCCTACATCTATAAAATGTGGATAATAAAAATAACTGCCTCATGAGGTTGTAAAGATGGTCAGATGATAAAGGTGAAAGGCGGTTCGTGAAATCTAAAGTATACAAGAAGCTAGCTCTGATTTGTGGTGGTATATTTTGTGTTGTATGTTACATGCTGAAAAGCTACGTAAAGCATTATTGGAACGTTTTTGTCATTTAGGAAATGCGATCATTTCGTGAGATGAAAGGGAAAGTTGGGCGAGCCCTGAACTGGTTAAGGCCAAGTACACTGAGAGAAAGGGTCTCCAGTTACTTAGTAAGAAGACCTTCAAGTGGTGAAAATGATAGAGTTAACAGGAAAAAACTCACCAGATGACCTTAAAATGCACATGGACATACATTTTTAAAAGAAGCTGTAAGGAAAAAAAACTGGGGAAAAATCTGTTCAAATTTCTCAGAAATCTCTGTGAAGTGGATAGATTAAATAAACAAGAGTTACATGGTTTTTTGGTGGCCATCATTTGGTTTTTTGGTATTTGTTGTTGATACAATAACCTAGTAAATTTAATGTGGTTTATTTGTCTAAAAAGGAACAGCTTATCTTTTGTTTGGAGCATAGAAGCAAGCTGAGTCCTGATCTGTATTATTTCAGTGTCTAGTTGATTTGTACTTGAGGGTTCCGGAGCAAAGCTTTGCTACGAAATACCTGGCAGAATCCCACTCTGAGGGTTAGTGATCAAAAGGTGGAGTGAAGTCTCCAGTTCGGTAGTTCAGAAGGTTAACCCACAAGTACCTTAGCTCTCAAGGAACAAAATTCAGTTCAAGAAACATTTATTAACACTCTGGGCTAGGCACTGTTATAAGTTCCGAGAGCATAAACATAAACAAGAATGTGCCCCTGAGTTTGCTCACTCTCCCTTCTATCAGTGAGCTTTGCAGTCTGCCGTTCTTACTTCACGGACAGATGCCAGAGCTGAGACAGAGAGAGGAAGAGGTTAGCTTTTGAATCTTAGAAAAGGAGACCTCAGAGCAGTGAAAGGCCCCGGAGTGAACAGCAGAAAAGCCTACACTGGAGGGAACTCCATCCACCCCGCATCTGCCTTTTCGGTTCCTCTGCCTGTCAGTGTCCCGTGAAGGCTGCAGTGACATCCAGAGCACTGCTCGTTGAAGCCATCTGTGTCCTGAGACTCTGCTCTGCTCTCTCCCTGTTGACTCATGCCTATTGGAGCCCCATTTTCCAATATCTCAGCACACAACTGAAACTGTGAGTTGGGAGCTGAGACTCGACGTCTAGGGGAATGGCGATGATATAGAGAATGTGGTGAGGCTGCTGTTTCGCCAGTACTGAAGGGATAGACAGTCCCTCTCCATACATACACAAGCAAAAACCACCACACATATGTCTGCCCTTACTTTAAGGTGCACACACGATTGCCCAGCTAGAGGACCAGGGACTGTATTTTGCAGATTTCCTTATAGCTTGATAAATCCCTGTGTTTAGGATGCGAAGAGAAGTCTTACCACTTGGGGTTTAAATGTGGACTTGGAACATCCAGCACGTACTCTTTCATCGACCTTTCCCTTTCACAGGCCATAACACCAAACTAACTCAGCAAGACCCAGCCCCCGCCCTGTGAGTAGAACAACACCGGAGGATGGCTGGACAGCAAGAAGGAAGAAATCTGGGTCCTTGAGGACAGCATGGCACAAGGCATGTCCTCCAACTGCACCTCGTACTGCAGGACTGTTACCTTCTCATTAATTTAAGCCACTGTGATTTTTGACTTTTTTTTTTTAATTAGAAACCTAGCTTTTACACTAAAACAGAAAGAAAAGCCCACTTCCTCTGTACTGGGTAGGAATGAATGGGACCTCTCTTCTAGAGGCGCTGAGAGTTTATCAGAGGAAAAGACACAGGGGACAGGAGAGTCATTTCTCATAGCTGACAAGTGAGAAGAGAGATGACATATCACAGATCCAGAGAGTACAGGCCCAGGTAGGGCTGGGTTCTGGCAGACCCAGCGTCTCTACTCTCATGCACGGTTCTGGGCAAACGCGGACAGATTCACACTGCTTGGGCTTCCTTTTTATTATTCTTTATTTCTTTTTATTTCATTAGCAGTCTTTTTTTTTCAGGCAATAGAGAGTATAATTAATTCATTATGACTGCAATCTAGGCATGCTCCATTACCACACAAGGTTATATGATTACACACTCACGTTCTCAAACAATTTCAGACACAGAGTTCAGCCCATTTTTGCTCCACTTCGCCCACGCAAGGTAATAGAGTTTCCATGCCCTCGTGAAGAAAAATAACAGCTTCGTAGAGTGCTGAAAATTTGACCATCCACAACTGGATCACAAAACCGAATATTGTTGTTGTCAAAGCACGAGAACATGCTCAGTCACAAGAAAATGAAGCATTTCTTACATGCAAATGTGTCACACTCTTAATCTCCCCGTTCACTCTCTTGCCCACCCCGGCATTGAATAGTATGTCATGACACATTTGGCTGATGGTTACATCTTTGGTCATGATAATGTTTTGAGGCTTAACCCAGCTGAATCTGGAGACAGCCCACTGGCCTCTAACAAATTTTTGTTTTTTACTATAAGTAACCTCTAAAGCTTAGCAGTCAAGAGAGATGCCCTTCCCCACGTAAGTTTGTAGAAATAAACTGAAAGGAAACCTAGAGGGAATAACAAGCATTCAAAATTTTGCCTCCAATCCCTGCTGGTCTCTGAAATTTGAACCAGGACACTAAAATAAGATCGCTCACTTGCTGCTTTCTGCATTTTCTTAAAATGAAACACAACAACAGAAAGCAAGCTTTTGAAATAATTATGGTTTCCCAGTTAGCTGCAAAGGTAGTACCGGGTAAGGTGGTCCCTTGTACTCTTCCCCCATTTCCCCTCACTGGTTACATCTTACATAACTACCTTCCAATATCAGCACCAGGCCATTGACATTGGCACAGTGTGTGTGGGGGGGGGGGGAGCTGTGTCATTTTATCACATGTATGTATTCATGTGACCACTCCTGCAGTTAAGATGCACAACTATTCCATCACTACAAAAGCCTCTTGGAGCCACCCCTTGAGAGACACATCCACTCGTCTCCCCCACCTTTGTTCAACCTTAACAACCAGTGATCTGTTCTCCACCTCATTGGTCATTTCAAGAATGTTACAACATGGAATCATAGACCACACATTTAATGTAATTATTGATATGCTAGGGCTTAAATCTGCCATTTTATTTTTTGTGTTCTATCTTTTTGTCTTTCTCTGTTTTGTCTCTCCTGCTTTCCTGTGAGTTAGTTGAATGGATTTGAGAGTTTCATTTTGATTCATCTGTAGTGTTTTTTGATATATCTCTGCACAGGTTTTTTAGTAGTGGCTATAAGCATTCTTTTATAGACACATAACTAGGCACAACCTACTGATGCAGATATTTTACAAGTTTGAATAAAGTGTAGAGATATGACCTTCCTTTAAGTGTGTTTACTTTTGCCCATTTACAGTGTATTTGCCTTAAATATTTTCTTTACATACTGTGAAAACCACATCAAAAAATTTATAAATTTTGCTTCAATTATCAAACACAATTTAGAAAATCAAAGAGAAGAAAGTCTATTGGATTTACCCATACTTTAAATCTTACTGTTGTTCTTTCTTTCCCCTTCCAGATTTTTGAAAATCCCTTTAAAAAAGTCTTTTCCTTTCTGTTTCAATCACTTCCTTCAGCAACTCATTTAGGATAGAGCAGTGGTAAAAATTTCTCTTAGATTTTCTTCATCTGAGAAAGTCTTTTTCTTATGTATATTTTATTGATTATGTTATTACAGTTGTCCCAATATTCCTTCCCTCTCAATCCCCCTTCTGCCTTTGCAACCCCCACAGTATTTTACAGCTAGAGGTTTTAAGTGTTTAGTTTCCTGGTGATCCAGCCCCTCCTCACACATGTGGTCCACCGCCTTGCCGCAGGTCCTCTCCACCTGCCAGGCCTCCCGTCTCTGCCCATCCTACTGTCTAGGTGAATGTTTCTTTAATTCCTTGACTGTCAGGGTTCCATGCAGTTTGCTATTCTGGCAGCTCTGGTGGTTTATTGTTTTTAAATTGGTTGTTATCCTTCTTTAGGTTGTGTGAAGAAGTGAAACATTTCTACCTATGCCTCCATCTTGGCTGGAACTCTACCTTGATTTCCAGCCAAGACTTGATTTCTATCTCAAGACTTGAGAAAGTCTTGATTTCCCCTTCATTCCTGAAGTACATTTTCACTAGATATAAAATTCTGATTTGACAATTCTATTATTTCGGCACTTGAAAAATGTCCCACTTCCTCATGTCACCAGTGGTTTCTGGTGAGAAATCCATTGTCATTGGAATTGTTTTCCTCCTGTAGGTTATTTGTCATTTCTCTTTGGACATTTTCAACATGCTTTCCTTGTCTTAAGCTTTCAGAAGTTTGAGCATGATATGCATTGATTTGGATTTCTTTTAATTCATCCTGTTTGCAGTTTGCTCAGCTTCTCAAATCTTTAAGTTTATGTCTTTTTACAAATTTGGGAGGTTTTCAGCCATTCTTTCTTATTTTTAATATCCTAATTTTGCTAAGTTAACTTTTTAGGTATTTGTTTTTCATAAGTTTGGCATTTTTATTTTTTCCAACTTTCCTGAGATATGGTAAACATACAATGTTGTATAACTTTAAGGCGTATGACATGTTGATTTAATGCAGCTTATCTATTGCAATTTGATTACCACCATAGTACAGCCATGATTTCTTTGAATACTTCCTTATTTCTACCTATTCCTGCCCTCCTTGTGTCTGATAACACAAAAATTACATCTTTTGCTATAGTCCCTCAGGTACCTAAGGTTTTATCCATTTTATCCTGTTTACTTTATTTCTTGTTCAGATTGGGTAATTTCTACTGTCTTATCTTTAAGTTTATTGGTTATTTTCTTTGTCCTCTTCATTCTGCTGTTAAGCCCATCCACTGAGTTTTTATTTTGGTTATGGTATTTGGCTTGCAGTTATAAAATTTTTATTTGGTTGTTCTATAAACCTTCTGATCCTTTGCTGAGACTTTCCATTTCTTTATTGGTTTCAAACATGTTCATGATTGCTCTCCAAAGCAGTTTTGTGATATCTGCTTTAAAACTCGGTTCAGATCATTCCAGCATCTGTGTCACACCGGTGTTGGTGTATGTCGATTACTTTTTCTCATTCAAGTTGAGACTTTCCTGGGTTTTGGTACGATGAACAACATTTTGAGTATTTTGTCATAGAAGTCTGTATCCTATTTAAGTCTTGCTTTGAGCGCCTTCTCTGACGCTGCTCTGGCAGGGAATGGTAGGGGTGCTACATCACTGCTGCTATAGAAATGCAAGTGCAAGTTCACCACTTGACCCCCTATTACCCTGACAGGGTGTAATGTCTTGTAACCATTGGGTGGGATCTCCATGAGGCTATTACTGACACCATGGAGGGGGACACCCTACCACTGGAAGGACATGAGAGTCCTGGCTCCCTGCTCTGCCTTCTCTAACACAACAAGGTAGGAGTTAGATTAGGAGCTCATTGTTATAGCTGAGCAATGGAGGAAGTCTGCTATGTTTTGAGCTGTAGTTACTTGGCCAGTACCATGTTGATTCATCTCAGTAATCCCATGTGGAAAGCATAATAATTACTCTTGCCATTTTATACATAAAGAGCCATACACACAAAAGCTGAAACTCAGAAATAATCACATAAACATTTAGAACAGTGTCTAGCACATATACCAATAAATGTTAGGGAATATTATTATTACTAATTACTTTAGAGTTGTTACCATGTCTGGTGTACTCAGTTTATAAGTAGAGCGTTAGAACTCTGGCTGAGGATAGTCTAAACTCATATTTGTAAACTCTAGGCTATAATTTCTCTCCGTTTGAGTGCAAACATCTGCATTAAGCAATATCTACCACATTACAATCTGCATCTCTGTCCATCTCCCTATTTCACTGCCACTGTTTTCTTATCTTCACTTTCTCTGGAGCTGTAGTTCTCCAATGTCTCTCCTAATAATAGAACAACCAATATGCATGTCATATGTATATGGTTGGCAAAGCCATTTTATATGTATTACACTTAATATTTATTTGAGACCACATAACAATCTTGCAGGCAGGCAGTTATTACTATCACTCTACCTTAAAACCAACCTTCAGAGAAATTCAAGGACCAGCTCAAGGTCACATGGTTAGGAAGTGGTTGAGATAAGATCCAAGCCTGGTTCTATTTCGACCACCCCATGCAGCATCTGTAGCCCACAGATCACTTTCACATCATGTGGAAGTGCTCTACATGCTCTAGCTTAACCCCCCTGCGGGTCTCCATGCAGAATGTGAAGGCCTAGGGGGAGGGGAGAGGACCAAAACGAGCCCAGCAAATAAAGAGGTGCCTTTGTACTTACAGACCTCCTCTAACGGCTGATCCACTAAAGCTCTGTTGGAAATTCTGCTATGTAATAACACATCCCTCTCCTGTTGCTTGCATCTCCCATGGAGTCACGTTTACAGATCCAATGAAGAACGGAATGATTGGGTCCATGGAGAAAAGGGAGATGGTTTAGAAAGTGGCCATGTGGGGGTAACTGCCAGAGTTCAGTCAATAGAAGAAAATCCAAGGCAGAAAAAGTTAAGACTAAGAACAGGGGATTAGAAGGGTATTTAGAAGATGGATTTGTGATCAAAAGTCCGTGTCGTGTCTGTACTTGAGAGAGAAAGACAGCTGAGTGGACATTAATGACAGTAATGCTGCCTGGGTTTCTGATTTGAAAAACTGGAAGGGTCATTTGTTTATAACTGGATCAAGGAAAAACAGTGTAACAGGGGATGGAGTAGTGCATGGTAGAATGATAAAGAGAGGACAAGGAAAAGTAAGGATTATATCAAGGTAATTGTGTTTGAAAATTACTATATAATTAATAGCTTTAGAAATATACTGCCACAGATGGAGATAGATGTGGGCTGAATAATGGGGTGAGATGGGCAAAGCAGGGAGAGACTGTTCATGCAGTGACATGGTAGCAGGCGCGTGGGCTTTGGAATTTGAAAATCCAATTTCATTACCTGGTACTGCTTAGTTGCTATGTAGCTTTGGCAAATTGCTTCACCCATCTAAGCCTGTCTTCCAGCAGATGAACAACAATTTTCTCAGTTCAATTTCCTATGACCTATTTCCTCATTGTGTATCATAGGATAAGCCTGCCACGAGATAGAAGCGCGTGTTGGTTTGGGTTTTTTTTTTTTTTTTTTTTGCCTGTTTTAAGTGAATCTCCCACCCAACAATGGCAACTTCCAGTCCAGATCAGCTGGGATTGATTTGACACTTAATTGAATCCTGATTAAATGTTGTTAGAGTATGTAGCATTTTCTATGAATCTATTTTGGTTGTACATGGAGAGGCTGCACATGCATATAACCTTATTTCTAACTGGCCCTTTGACTGACAGTTAAATTTTCTCAGTTGGTAAGTTAATGTACATAATTAGTAGATGCATATTCTACTTCAACACCTCTTAGAAAATAAAAAAAAAACATTTGTGATTCCTTCAAAAGATAATAAATTAATGTCTCTTATCTTGCATTTTCTTACATATTAGACATGTATTGGGTACTAACTATGTGCCAAATCCTGTAGATATTACAATATTATTTACTTCAATTTTAGTTTGTGGAGAAACACAGGACCTGCTCCCATTTAATTTCAGATCAGGATACTATTTAGAAACTATAGTTCATTTTTTTCTATATCCCTACTTCAATATTAATGCAATAATTTAAAAAACGCCACAATTTATTTCTAACTCTTACCACAACTATGGGAATAAAGAAACCCATCTTTTTAAAAATGGAAAAATAAATTTCAATGTCCATTATAGAGCTGCCGAGTAAATCTGCGATTAATGCTGCCCTGTAATCGTGTCTTCATGATTTTAAGATTAGTAGAGAACTGAGTGTGTGCTCATTGCAACAAGTACAAAGCAATGGCCATGCCATAAGAATTTCTTGGAATGTCCTACATCTTTGTTGTTGTTCCTCCATCTGTTCCTGTATCATCCATTTATTTACTCAGCGATTAAGATGAACTAGCCACTGTGTTAATCCATATGTCTGTTAGTCCGCCTGTACTATGACTACATAACTACATTCTGACTGTACTTGCAAGGCTCTGACCTCTGGTCACCAGCAATAGCTGCAAATAATAGTAGGAGCACCTAACAGACTGAGGGTGGCAGTGGGTCCTGGGCCTAGGTGCCCAAGAATCCTTCGAATGGTACGAGTAGTAGAACAAGATCCTTGTTAGTAATCAAATCTTAGTCCATCAGGTCTCCGGGAAAGCTGGATTTCATCCTTGGGAGCTTAACCGCTGTGGAGGGCTCTGCTTCCTCTCTCCAGCAGTGACGCGTCAGGGCGCCACTGAACGTTCATACCTCCGCCGCGCCCTGCCAAGCCGTGTTAGAGCCTGAAGCAAAACGAAAATCTGCCATTCTGATACTGTCTTTATTTATGTTCATCAGGGGTTGGGGGGAGACAGGGCATTAATCTAGATTTTGAATATAAGTTGCCTCCCTAAATTCTGTGGCCAAAATGAGTAACTTACTTGCTTCCCTCAAGTCCCCACCTGCCCTTGTACAAGAGAATTAAGAATGACTTAAGCCACATTAGCGCAGAAAATGGCAGAGTTCCAAACACGTGTTCTTGAACTGACCCTCACCGCATAGGTTGCATGGGAAACAAAGTGCATTTGGGGGTCATTCTTTACTCCGTGAACTCAGCCCTAAGTGAGCTAGATTCCTCCCGTATTGGATATCAAAACCCTGCTCAGTCCCTGTAGATGCAGCCAGATATTTTCCAGAGGAAATAATGTCAAACAGCCTCCCTGTTTGAACACTGAGAAAATGAATTCAGAAAACTGAATGTGTGATGTTGACTGGAGGATGACTGGGGGTAGATCTGTCCACAGATGCCATCCTAAGAAGAAGGACCCTCCCTAAGCCTCCACCTCAATGCCTGCTTGAAATCCCCATTAAATTCTTCTGAAAACAGTGGGGAGTGACCCACTGTTTTCCCCTCAAAGCTAAAAGACAATAGAACCTGGAAGGAGGCCCTTTGTTCTGAGGTTCCATCCATTCTAGAACACAGATGAGGCTGGAGCTGGCTTGGAAACTATTTACCGGACTTAATATTGGAAGGAAGAGATCTGGATTTTATAGCGAGAGATCAGTTGTCACATGAAAGGGAAGAGAAGTGGCGAATGGAATTCTGTAAGCTCTCAATTGTGCCAGCAACTCTCCATCTCTTTGTTGGATCTAATGATCGGTAGCAAAAGAAAACTGGTTGATTTGGACTTGACCTCGCTAATGTAAAAATCCCCTCCAACATTTTCACCTTTCAGTTTCTTACTCTCAGGTCTCAACTCGAGCTGAATCCTTTATGAGAATTCCTTGATCAACCCCAATCTCAATGACCTCCTTCTTCCTTGGTGCTTTCTTATTTGTAAATGGGATAACAATTATTTTGCCAGGTTATTGTGAAAGTCTTTGAGTCAATTTATAAATCCATCAGTTTCCAATTCTGCCTTGAAGATGTTACTTAATTTCTCTCCAGCCATTTTGTTTGTCTGTGAACTGGGAATAAAGATTGTATCTCTAACAGAAGTTCCTATAAAAATTCAGAGATAGTGCATTAAAGTAAAACAACATTAGCTGTTCTAATTTTATTATTGCCATTGTTTTATCACTTAGCAAATTGCTAGAGGGAAGAGGTTTTGTTCCTGTTCATTTTCCTATCACCCACAGATAATCTTAGCCGACTGTGTTTGTAGGATGCTGAATATTTTCTCCCTCAAATAGTGTACAGTCATGAGCCCCACAACGATGTTTCGGTCAATGACAGACCACCTGTGGAAGCGGCACGCCACTGTCTTGGCGTGCAGTAGACTGTGCCAGCTAGGCTTACGGAAGCACACTCCGGGACGTTCTCACAACGGCGAAATCGTCTAAAAACACCTTTCTCAGGACATCGCTTCTGTTAAGCAAAGCAAACACAGGTGTCCCCCGTTTCTTGAAAGCTCACTCTGTGCCTCTGTGTTTTATGAAAGACCTACATTTAGTATCTCTTTTTGATAACTGAAAGAAATCCAAAGAGGATTGTCCCTTACATGGAAAAAAGGCAAAAATCAAAACTAACTTTTGTTTTGCAGTAAGTGGTTAACAGGCCACACGCACCCCAAGCAGTGAGAATGGTATTGCTTTTACTATGTGTTTGGTGTTATTTTGGGTTCAATGTGCTATTGGGTATGATTTGATAGGTTATTTTTAGGGTCTGGGAGTGCTCAGAAAATTTCCATATAAATTAATGGTAACTGCTTTGTCCTTTGACACCATTTTAACTCATGAAAAATTTTATAGGAACACTCTACTTTTGGATAGTGGAGAAACCTGCATTATTATTTGTAAAGCCTTTATCATTCAGCTTTGCATTGTGATTTATCTATATACCTTATCTTCCCTTCTCTTTTGCAATATGCTTTATGCAAAGCAATCATTCAGAAAATACCATGGAAATAAAACAGTCCCCCAAATCCAAAGGTTCTTCAAAATACAAGATCACAAAATCTTTCTTGGTAGCTCACTAAAATGCTGTGTTTAAGATCAACGGATTCAATTGCCACTTCTGGAAAGTGATACTTTTCAAATATTTGAAATCACCAAAGACGAGCAGAAGCCCTTTTCCTGTGTACCATGGACACCTGTGCAAGCCACGTCTCTGACGGCCATGGTCCTACCCTCTCCATCGGAAGAAACAAAGCAGGCAGTTAGAGGCAGGTTTCTTTTTGTTTCAAATGATGTCATTTGGGTCTGGCGCAAGGAATCTGCTGTCTGTCCTCATTTTTTCTGCTCTGCGGGGCTCTCCGGGCCCCTGTGACACAGGCACCGCAGAGGCCGAGCGCTGGGAGGGAGATTGAGGGAACTGATACACCACCAGCTCTAAAAACACATGACAGCAGAAAGCTGGGCTATTACTAATGCTGATCAGCTCAGAGGCAGTGCAATCAAACCTTCAATTACACCTGGGTGATTTAATCAACTCCCTGTCAAACTCGAGCTGGAACTCCTCTGGTACTGTACAAATACAGTAATTACCATGCCAGCTTGCAATAAGATATCATTTCGGTGGATTAGGAAACACATTCTGTTGTCAATTACCAACAGCCAATTTATAGACCCTGAAACAAGCAATATTTTTTAATTGCTGCCTTTGTGTCATTATCACAAAATTACTTCTGTTATGAGGCATTAAATCATCTCAGCTATGTTGGGAGTGGGGGTAGGGGGGTGATTAAAAAGTTTTCACTCTGTTCTTTCCAGATAAAACAAGAATAGAAGCATAAAAGTTGTATCCTGCTGTGCTGAATTTTGAAATAAGAAACAATCAAAAAGCCCTAGAGATTCTCAACTACACAAACCGTCATAAACAAATCATGAAGCTACGTGAACGGATCAGAGTGCGGAGAGCCAGGAGTCAGATTTATTTTGACCTGCAGTTTTTTCTCTACCCCTGGCTTCATTTTTCTCTCATGTGCCCATCTTCCATCCCCTATGCTTCATTTGACAGAGGTATTTATTTGCGGGGGAGTATATGTCCATTGACCCTAGATGTGGCCACTGTAGAGTCATGTAGAGTCATTTCCCAAAGAGCTGCGGATTTGAAAGACCTGACATTTTTCTGGCCTACCCACCTCCTCCCAAGCCCATTTGTCCAGTCCAAAGAATAACAGCCATTTGGCCTTGTCAGCTCCATTCAGTTTGTCCACAAAGGTCCTAGGATTCTTCTCTTCTTGTACAAAGGGAGCATCTGACCCACACCCCTGACTCCCTTCACTTACCCTATTCTGGCCTCAATAAGTCTTGTCTGAGTTAGTTCTAAAAGGAGGCACTTCATTCTTCCAGCCACAGGCATGGGCAAAATGCTATTGTGATTATTAAACACGTGATAGTACACTCTCCCAGCACTGTTATAAATGCTTTACAAATATTATCACAATCCCATAAAGCGTATAGTATTATAATTCCCATTTCACAGATGAGCAGCTAATGCATCGAATGCCAATGGTTTCGGCCGCAATGGTATCATGGGAAGAGCGGCGGAGGTGTCTGGGGAAGAACTGGGCTTGAAACCAGACACCGTCGTTTCAGCTGTGTCATATTCAGCCCGTTATGTGTCCACTCTTAACGTTAGTTTCCTTCCCTTTGAAAAGGATAAAATGGTAACAATAATATTTACTAAATATGTCATGCATTTCTTCTACATGTTGTACACATATTTGCTCATTTAATCCTCCCCACACCTCTCCTAGGTAAAAACTACGGTTATCCCCATTTTACAGATGCTGCTGCTGAGGTTTAGGGAGGTAAAGTTACTTGTGCGAAGTTACACAGAAGGAAGTGCTGGAGCTCCTGAAGTCCTTCTCTTGACCACTCGTTACCTTATATGACCTTTTAAGTTAGCCATTTTCCCTCTACTATCGACTATCTCCAGTCAAGTCCAGATCTATGTTCCTAATCTTCTATACATGTAACCATTTGGAAAGTGTCAGAGCCATCTCAAAGTCCACATGTCCTTACCTGAAGCCATCATTATCTTGCCCCCAAACCTTTAATACTTCCTACTTCTTAGAATGAATACCTCCACCTACCTGGTTGTCCAAGCTAAAAACCTGGGCATAATTGTTGGCCAACACCTCTCCCTTGGATAATTTCTATTTTATCTTTTTTGATGTCTCTGATTCTACTTATGTCACTTTCAAGCACACACAGATACCTCACTAGACCTTCTCTGCTCCTGGTCTGTCAGTAACTATATCCCTTCTCTGTCTTCAGAGCCTCACAATTATCATCAAGATACACTCCTATCACCAAAGCCCTTGTAGACCACTTTACATACTTAAAAGAAATGGCTTTGCCTTTTCTTCAGGATTCTGTAGCCGCCTCCTTGGTTTGGCACCATATAAAGTCCTCAGGACTGTACCCTTCTCATCCATGGTCTGCTTTCCCTCCTTGTAGTTAGGAGGCACTCGGGGAAGTGGAATGCTACAGTCCACTGAGTAGGACCTTAGCTCATTTTTTGACTTGCTCAGGCACTATCCCACTAGGGTTTGAAAACAAAAGAGGAGGGATTTTTAAGTATTAAAGTCAGAAAGAATGGGCCATGGAGTTTTAAACTTGGAAAAGATCACATAGCTCATCTCACCAAATATACTCATTTTTCAAAGGAGCAACAGTGTCACTAAGGTCAGACGAGGATGAAGGTGACAGATAAATTCCACGGGATGTCAAAGTTCAAAACAAACAGCACAAATAAATACAGAGCAAGGGAGCTAACTCTTACATCCCTGCAGTAGTCTGGGGACACATCTTCCTTATTAGAGGCATAGATCTCTGCCTGCACATTCCTTCTGGGAACTGCTCATGTAGAGTCATTTCCCAAATGGGGTTCCTTGAGATCCACTGTGGAAACAAACAGAATGTCTCCCATGGCTCCCTCTCATTGGTAAATTGGCCTACAGCTCCCATTCCGAGAAAGACATAATGCATGCTGGTCTGTTGAAGGCTCTCAGAAATCGTGCAGTACAAAACAATTTTCATTTGTTTAAACCAGATTTCTCGGATTCACTGACAAGGATCCCCACTTTGTTTAGGAGTTTAATAATAATAAAACCTCATGAATGTGAAATTAAGTGGACTGTAATGGTGTAGTCACTAGTCACATTTCAAGGACTCCATGGCAACCTGTGACAAGTGGTCACTACATTAGACAACACAGACTTAGGTAATTAAGCCAACTAGACTAATTAGTTAAATGACAAAAACAGCACTATTTTGCCACTACTTCCATACAGCCACTTTGCTTATTCATAGTTCTTTCAATGCTATGTCCCTAAGGAGGGATTGTCATAGAGGATGGTTCAGGCACTGCGCCACATCAGAAATACTTGGGACAAAGCCTGTGAGGGAATATTAAATTCTACCAGTTAAGTCCTCAACAAACACATGGAACTGGACGTCCCAGCATGGCTTATTTACATTAAAAATGGCATCTCACTTGCTCAGGCCGAATTCCTGAAATCTGCTCTGGTTACTGTTGTGCAAATAGCTGACTCCATCAGTCACGTTAACACCATCCCAGGGAGCTGGCAAGAGCGAAGCCTGCTACTCCTTGCTCCAGGACGATGGAGTCAGATTTGCCACGGTGGCTCCTGGCCAATGCTGTGAAGGATGTCCTGAAAAGTGCTCCTCCCTATAGAGAAGGAATGACAGAGAACAAAAATAAATAGCACTAGGTGGACTCATAAAACTTGTCAAAGTCTTTCAAGCGTGGCATATTTGATGATTCATGGGGTTTGCAAAGTATTACCAGATTAAAACAAGGAATGTCACACAGAACAGTCACTCCATAGCTTCAGAACCCTTTGTGGCAATGCAGCCCTGTCGGTGGGACCCTGGGTTCGGGGAACTGCTTGCACCCTGCCTCCTCCCCCTCCCTTATCACCACCCCTCACAGCGTCTTAAGGCAGGATGACGCTCATCAGCAAAGCAGTGAAAATGATTGATTTCACCTTATCCTTTCTGCAGAGACAAAGACCTTACAAGATCCCTTCGGAAATTTGTTGAGAAATAGTTTGCTCAAATTGCTCCCCCTCCGGATTGAGCCCATGTACTCTCATGCACTCATCAGCAGGAAGGGTAATGCACTGGTTCACCAGCTCACTTACTCTAACCCGTCACGATTTCAGAGACAGCTGGAATAAAGCAATTTTCCTGTGTTGTCTCCCTTCCGTAATTTGATGTCAACCCCTTCATTCGCCCACAGCTAAAACTCCCTATATTTCCACCCCCTGCACATTCTTACTCAACACGGTACTTTCACCTTTGCGATCTGTGACCAGCCACTGCACTTAATTAACCAATGAAAAAGCGCGGGGCTTTTTTACACCCAGGAGTGAAGGGAGATGATTCCTGGAGAGTGGGATTAATCAGCCCTTGAATTCGGCCTACTGAATTGCTAGTGAAGACTTATCACGTTGATGAGCCCATGGCTGCCACAAGGAGAGGTTATTCGTTTGCAACGACATGCTCGGCCACAGCGTATGATGGAATACTGGGTGCTCGCTTCTTCCACGATCGCCCTGCCCGCAACCCAGCACCCACCCCATACCGTCCTCTCCATTGTAATAGAAAAAGCGACTTTCTATTTTCCTTTGCATTTAATAAAAGTTTCCTAGGTATCAACAATGCACCACTGTAATAGGGACTGGAGATAAAGTGATGAACAAAATCGAGTCCTTGTCTGTGATTACAGTCTGCTAAAGGAGACAGGCAGCAGAGTAGTCCCCTCTCGCCTGTGGGGGATACTTTCCAAGACCCTCAGTGAATGCCTGAACCAAGGGTAGTATCAGGCCCTATATCTATACTGTGTGTTTTCCTACATGTGCTCACCTTCCCACTTAAAGGAAGCACTCTGTTGCTTCTCTTTGGCATATCCAAATTGCCGGATCCTTCACAGACGAGGGGAAAGGCCGCGTCCCAGGCAGCGTGGAGCAGGACAACGTAGGACTGCATCGCACTACTCCAACCAGCATGAGACTTAAAACTTGCGAATTATTTATTTCTAGAATTTTCCACTTAATATTTTGGACTGCAGTTGACCACAAGCAACTGAAACTGCAGAAAGTAAAATCGCGCATAATGGGGGCGCTACTGTAATCAAGGAGTCGCAAACACGCATGCGCATGGACTGGGACGTTAGATCCAGTAGGTGTTGAGGGGAGCAAGGGGAGGGAAAAGCTTTGTCAAAGAAGTATCGACTCAGCTGAGACCTGAAAGAGGAGAAGTGGATGAGACAAAGGGGAAAGGGATTCCTGAAAGAGGAAACAACTGTACAAAGGCCCTGTGGGCGGGCGGTAGCATGGTGTGATCACAGAAGGCGTGTGAGGCTCACTTGCAGCGAGCAGGGGGAGAGGTTAAGATAGGCAGAAGAGATAGGTAGGGGCCAGACATGGCAAAGCCTTGGAGTCCAGGCTAAGACTTTCAGTCTTTATCGCATGAGTAATGAGGGGCCCTTGAAGTATTTTAGGCAATAGGAAGCCATTGGAATGCTTTCAGCTAAAATAGAAATTAATCATGCACTTTTTTTTTCAGCTCAAGACTGTTAGTGACTGACTCTAGCCTATGAAATACATTTAAACCCCTTACTGTATGTAGTATTAAAATCCTCTGTGTTTGGTCCCCAGACTTTTTCCTCTGTCTTACTCTGTGCTGGGGTGGAGTGCGGGCCGGGAGGAGAGATGGTCTGTAGATGTTTGTGAATTATGCAGGGCAGTTAGGGAAGAGGTTGGCATGGCTGAGAGTGAAGCAGATGTGGTGCAGTACAAAAGGCAATCTTTCTCATCCTTCGATGTGCTTGGAACTGTATAAGATCTATTACTTGGCAAAATCCCAGAACACGGCCTGGCACAGGCCGGTGCTCCACAAGCATTAGTTTCCTTTCCTTTCGAAACTTCTCCCTCCTGTAAATAGACTTTACATCACAACATTTCCATTCCGTTCACTTTTTCAACTTCCCTTGCTTCAAAGACCTTCAATTTCTTTTCCCTATAAAAAAAGCTCTCAGGAAAAAAGATCTGATATTAATTTACATCTTGGTATGAATATACACTATACCCATGATGTTCCCCACTCTTGGACTTGGATTGCATTTTAAGCCCTAAATCAGATTGTAGAATAGAAGACTTGAATCTTCTGTTAAAGGCATTTCAGGAGTCAGAATAAAATTGGACGAGTTATTTTGGGAAGAAAAGGGCTCTTCCTCCATGCTCCTAAATTATGCCAGTATAAGTGTCTGCCTCTTCCTCAACATGCAAGAAAGCAATACTGCCAGGTGTGTAATGGGGCAGGTGTTTACGTGTGCACCCCAGGGGGGAACAAGCCCCAGACACCATCAGCTGAACACAGCACACAGCTTAAAAGCATGTGGTACACATCTTCCTTTAGAAGCTACTGAGTAACAGCCATAACCCTTCTTGTTATGAAAAGAAATATTGCAGAGCTCTTTCCATCCATCCCTTTGCCAAGTAGAAAGAAGAACTTAATATTCCGTTATAAAAATAACCTGAGAAGCCAAAATAAGAACCTTTCACATTGCCAGTGAGTGCAACATATCAGTCCTGTCAATAGTGAACTTTCCTCAAATTAATTTAAAATCGGAGTCATTTTTCAGTGAACTTCAATACACCTCCAGAACAAATTTGTAAAGGTTTCAAAGCTGTTATTATCTTAGCAACTTGTCCATAATTTGGGGGGAAGGAAATGCTTTTATATAGAAAAATGCCCTAGTAAATCACTGGGGCTGAAAGTGTGGTACCCTGTGTGGGCATAGATAAGCAGGAGACAATCGCAAAAGATAAGATGAAAGAAAGGAAGGAAGGAAAGAAAGAGGGAAGGAAGGGAAGGAAGGAAGGAAGTTAGGAGAGGGAGGGAAGGGAAGGGAAGGAAGGGAGGGAGGGAGGGAGGGAGGGAAGAAGGAGAAAGAGAGCTTGATAAAGTGTCCACTAGGACTGAATAAGATGGTGATGGAGAAAGCCAAGAGCCCAGCAGCAGGGTACTCAAGGTGGAGGGTATCTGAAGGACATCTTTAAAGACAGATATGGCTAATAAGCTAATTCAAGTTGTTCGTGTTGGTTTATAGTTACTTCCTGTCTTTCACCAACATTCAGAAAATGCCCATGTGAGTGGAGTTTTGTAAAAACCAGGGAAAGAAACTGTGTTCCGTAACTGTCTCAAAAGAGGGTTGGCTTAAGACTCAGAGTGTGAACTGCAATACAAATCGTTTAACTCAGAAGTGATCATGAGCATGTAAGTCCCCTGGGGATCTGCAGAAATCTGAGGAAGGCATTGGACTTTCCACAGAACATAGATAGAGAAACAAAGTCGGTCATATCTAGGTTACCTGAGTCATAGCTTAAGTTATCTGTGTTACAAATGCATTTTCAGATTGACCGTCACTGGTCTTATTACAAATACATCTTAAGAAGGCTACTGGAAGGGCAACTGGATTTTTTTAAATAGTTAATTTTATACATACTGGAAAGATGTGGCTTTGAATAAATGTTTCTGAAAAAAAAATACATTTTCCAAAAACTCCTGAGGTTTGGAAATGGTTCTCTTTCTTTCTGGCTCCTTTCAACTTCTGCACATAACAAACAAATCAGGACCTGTCTTGTTCATGCCATAAATCCTTAAAGGACGGTTTTGAAAAGGGTGGGGGAGGAAAGATAGTGAAAAGGGAACTAAGATACTTCGTCTTGCTTGCCAGCAGGATGAAAGGCCTCTGTTCATCCTTGAAAATTCCACAGGGAACTGGAAAGAGGGGGAGAAACAAAATCATATTGTTTGTACTGAGCTGTTCACAAATGTTATGTCATGGGGTCAGATTCACACGCTGGGTAAACTTTGAAGAAATAATCCCAAGAGATTCCATAGGATGTGAAGGCAGGCCAAAAGCTTTGTTGCTTATTCTTTTCTCCTCCTTCAGACCTGTACATCCACAATTTTAAATGAGACCAGGAAATGGGTTGGTACCTCTTGAAGAACCACCCCAACGTCTAGGTCCATCCAAAGTCATCTACAGTTCCCTGTGGTTATTTATATCTTCTTATTCAAGACTTTGGGATCTCAAATGAGACACAGATACAATTTCACGGAGGTGTTTAAGATCCAGCAGAAATTCAAGAAATGTGCGCATGTCCCTATTAGCCTGATCCAATCCCCAAGGTCAAATAGAGTGGTATGCTCTATGTGCCTTATTTTTAAAGGGCGGACAAATGAAAACCCCGGATAAAGAAGAATTGAGCCTCGCTGGGCAGCACCTAACTAGTAACAAATGATTTCTGCTCAGAGACCACGCCTACTGGCACCAGGTGACGATGATGGTAGTGATGAAGATGTCAACAGTTTTTGAGTATTTATTATCTACCAGGCACTACCCTCAAAACTATATACATTGTTTCCTTAAATTCTCATAATAATCCTACGAGATAGCTGTCATTCTTTCCATTGTAAAGATGAAGAAATTGAGATTCAACAAGTTTAAATAACTTTTTCAAGCTAGTAATGAGCCTGGCATTTGAATTCAGGCCTGCCTGACTTGACCATTGTACCACACTGCCTCTCTGTTAGAAACCTGAATTGCTCCTTCTAGTGGGTGGGGAATAAGGCTGGGGATAAAACTAAGGGTGGCTCTCCCTAAAGGAAGGAAATAGCCAGCTTTTCACAAAGAGCCAACCCACAGAGATCCCTGTCTGTCCAGGACTAAGGATTCTCCTGTGATCTCCATCAATGCCTCTCGTGAAAACCGGCTCTCAAGTAAGAATCTAGTTTACTTATTCAAACTCCACGAGCTACAACAGAAGTGGTTAAGTAGCTCATGATGAAATCTGAAATCTCTATAAGGAGCCAAATCTGGAGCCCACCAAATTAACCTACAACAGCAAATTTTACAGACTTAAGTAAGTAGAACTGGAGTGTTTTTAACATGGAATATGGGGAGTACAAGGAGGAATTTTTTTTCTCCATCAGCTCGCCTCAATCGGTGAATTCTTCATGTACCCACTGTGAGTTGGAAGCTTCTAAAAAATATTAGTAGACCCATTCTGAGCTTCATGGCCTACTTTAGAAATTGCCTGACTTCTTTGCCAAAAAGTGTGTCAGATATACTTGGGTATTGTCCTGCCCCACAACCTCTCCAGAAGAGTCTTTAAAATCTATTACAAAGCATGAAAAAGATGCTCTGAGCATCTGGGCTCTGGCCCTGCAGGTTCCCCCAGCAGACCTCCTGTGGGGGGTGGGGAAATGGCCTCGGCCATTCATTCACAGTTCTTGTGCCCTGAGAATTCTAGCATTTGGGGGGGATGTTTAAGAATTTTTAGAATATTCATTTAGAAATATTAGATTTCTTTCAAGTTTAGAAACCAAATGAAAGGGGCAGTTTTGAAATACCATTTCCAATCTACTCTGGATGTTTTCACTAACTAGGCTTAAAGACCCTTGCTCACAAAATTGTTATACTTTTTTGTCTTCTGGTGTTTGTAATGATCGGTTTGCTTTTAGATCGTTAGCCAGAGAAAGGGTAAATGCCCCATGGACTTAATATGCATAAAATTACTGCTTTTGTTCCTCATCTGTTCAAACTCAAGAAATATCCTCAACCCCTCCCCCCCAAAAAAAAAAGCCTACTATTTCTGTGGAGTCAGGATGAAGTGATTGTAAATTCCTAGTGCCTTGAAATACAGCAATAACAACAACAGTAGGTCCAATATAGTATTCAGAAAGTGACACGTAGAAAAAGCATCGATTGCCTAGTGCCACTGTTTGGTAAATAGCTTTAGTCAACTTGCCAATTCTTTCCTTTGTTCTAAATTTGTGCTCCCTATCTTCCAAGGCCCATCATTTTCATGAGTCACCCAGTCATGGAGAGGGCAAGCACTTAAAGACCAGGGTCCAGCAAACAATACCTGGGCTCTTCAGTGTTTTTGCAGACTGCTCCAGCCAGTCCGGTAATCACTGTCTTGTTTCCTCAAGGGAAAAGCTACCAAGGTATGGAGCACAGAGGGGCAGCGGCCAACACCCATGAAGACTGTCGGTGCGTGGAGCGCGCTGCTTCACCCCTTACACTGCAATCCTTATCACAGCCCTATGTGGTAAATATCATTACCCCTTTTTTTCAGGTGAGGAAGCAGGCTTAGAGGGGTGATGTAATTAGCCTAACGAAATAAAAGCTAAGGTACGGTCAAGGTTGAATACAGGTCTCTCTTCAACTTTACTCATCCTACACCAGCAGACACCTTCCCCATGCTGCAGTGCCTCAGCTAGCACGGCTTTAGGAATCAATGAATCATAAGAAAGGCCTCCACCCGGCCATGATCCTCATATTTCGGCAAGACCTAACTAGCTAATAATGCCCAGAGCGTTCGTCAGCTCAGCCCTGGCTCGGTGTCATGTTTCTCGGCTTATTTACAGTATGGAGTGCATGCGTGATTCATGGGCTGATCCATGTGTCATGTCCTCCAGGCTGGAGTTACCTCTGGCACCACAGGATCGCCGCTCCTTCCTTCAGCACTTGGGCTCACTGCATGCTCACTCCTTCCAGATGAAGCCATTAGTTGAAATCTATTAAAAGACATTTCTAAAGCCAGTGATTGCAAAATCCATTAGCTGCACAAAATTTGGAGAGAGTCTCCTTCCATTGCCTAACTGGAGTTCAAGTAGTCAAGGCAAGGAAATGATAATAAGCAAATGATAATAACCAAAACCTACCGAGTGATCAATTTTTCTTTAGTATTTATAACAACAGAAAAGGACTCAGCAATCCCAACATCCAAATCACTAACAGAGTGCCTGTAAGAATCTTTACCTAGACCCTGGCCAGGTGGCTCTTTTGGTTGGAGCATTGATCTGTGCACCAAAATGTTGTAGGTTTGATCCCTGGTCAGGGCACATACCTGCATTGTGGGTTCGATCCCCAGATGGGCATGTACAGGAGGCAATGAATTGATGTGCCTCTTTCACAGCGATGTTTCTCCCTCTTTCACTCTCTCCCTTCCCCTTCCTCTCTCCCCTCCCCTTCCTCTCTCTCTAAAATTCAATCAAAATATACCCTCAGGTGAGGATTAAAAAAAAAAGAAACTATACCTAGTACATGTGAACTCTTTGGCTGCTACAGGAAGAGTAGAGGTGAGATGACATCAAATTGTTTGATTTTTAAAATAATAGAGTTGTTTTAAGCTAGTATACATACTCAGCAGTTGACAAGAGAGAGGAGAGAAACAGCTAGTTTTAATTTATTTCCTTCTGTGATTTAGGCGTTGTGCTGGGCATAAAAAACCCTTACATTCGCAACTATATAGGTACTAGAGAAGACATGTATGTGCACAATAATGCTTTTAAGTAACTTATCCCAGTGTGAATCCAGTTATTTAAAGCTTCATTGGTATCTTACAGTTTAGGGAAAAACAAAAACAAACAAACAAACAAAAACAAGGGGACCCGACAGGCACTAACCTACCTGAGTGCCAGAAAGAGACAACTGGACACATGATTTTTTTTTTTTTAATTTTAATTGTTTTTCAGTACAGTTGTCTGTCTTTTACTCCCATCCCAGACCACCCCCCAGTGCTCCCCACCTCCCTCCCCTTTCCACCCCCCTTAGTTTTTGTCCATGTGTCCTTTATACTTGTTCCTATAATCCCCTCCCTTTTTCCCTGAAATTCCCTCCCCTCTCCCCTCTGGATACTGTCATCCCCTTTTCTATTTCAATGT
>PVKM010019181.1:0-24420 GCA_004027735.1 Carollia perspicillata | reverse complement strand
TTCGTGCCCGGTGCCTCCACTTTTGTGTTGCGACCTGTCTCTGTTCCCCCACTGGACTCCACCCTGCTTACTGGTCTTGATGAATGTGTCTATTTTATCTCCTTGGTTGTCCAACTTCTTACAGTTCAATTTTCTGTCAGTTTTGGGGTTTATTTTGTTTCTAAATTACTGTTGTTGTTATTTTGGTTGTGCGAGGAGGTACAGTGTGTCTACCTACGCCTCCATCTTGGCTGGAAGTCCAAGTCAAACAGTTTTATAAATATTAAGCCAAAAAAAGCACCAAAACACAACAAAAACAAAAGCACAAGGAAGAAAGTAATGAAGATAAAAGTTAAAATTAATAACGTAGAAAAAAACCATGAATCTAATTAATAAATCAAAATCCTGGTTTACTGGAAAAAAAAAAAGACAAACCACTAGCTTAATTTGATCAAAGAAAAAGTCAGAGGGAATATACAAAATTAGAAATGATGAGGGGGAAATTATCTTGAAACAGAAGCAAATTTTAAAAAATATTACAAGAGTATTTTCTAGGTCTCTATGAACTTGAAAACTAGACAAAACAGATAATTTCCTAAGACAACAGACCAGTGACTGTAGAAAAAAAGAGAGTTAACAAGTTACAAGAGAGCATCCCATCCAGATGGCTTCTTTCTGAAATGCCATACATAAGCCTGCCTTCTTGAACAGAGAACCATAAACAGTGATCTTCACATCACAGTGAACACAATGACTGCCCAGGTCTGAATGAGATGACACTCCCAGGGGTGACTAACTGCAGGACTACCTATCCTACAGGGTCCTGAGCAATTATTGGGTCTGCTTTCCTGATTTTCCACCATTAATATTAGCTATCAGCTTTCCTGCTTCCAGAGTGCCTGCCTCTGGACAAATCCCTGGTCTCTTTCCCCATGATGTTACTTCAATCTCCTGTCATGGGAAAATCAGATAAATAGAGCAGGTAGAGAAATTTCCTAAATGTGTAGATAGCACAAATCCATTTAAAGCATTGCATTGTACCCCTCCCGTAAGTGGTTAGAAGTTCTATTGTTCTCCAAAGTTTCAAATTCTCTAGGTCTTAAAAAGAGAGAGGTGAATATGATTTTTAAAAATGTCAATAAATTTCAAATCTTACTTTTAGAAGAAAAAATACTTCCAGAACCCTCTCTGCACTGTCAGCAAAGGCTGCTATTGCTAGGAACAACCTATTCATGTTCTGTTCCTAAGACATCTCTGGCAAATCCAGCAAAAGGATTACCTGATTTTTTAAAAAGCTTTTCTAAAACATAATCATCATTGTTCTGCTCCTTGTTCTCACTCTCATTTTCATTGTCTTGCTTCTGGTACTGCCTTTTCTTCACTAGGTGTGGAATTCGTGTTCCTTCAAACTTGGCATCTCTACAACACCTAGAATTCTTAGGCTTTTGCTTCATTCTCAGAACTTTCTCTTGGGTCTCTTCTTCTGCTACACTATGTTTAGTTTTTGACTTGTGCTTATAAAAATTATTTTCCATTTGTTCATTCTCCCAAAGAGGTTCTGTTTGAACCTGGCAGCTTTCTGTTTTATCAGAAAGGCCTTGTTTTTCATCGATGCTTTCCTCACCAGACGTCCTGTCCATTTTACTGATTCTTGGAGAATTTGAACACTCCCCATTTCCACTTAACACTGATGAGTCCTCCAGCTGAGACAATGCATCTATTTCTTCTCTAAGTCTATTCCTGCTGGTTAGATTCCTAGATGTTTGAGGGGCATCTCTCAAAGGGTCATCTTGATTAGAAGTTACTGCGTTTCCATTAGATCTAATAGCTACAGATTTCTCTTCAGATGATGTGCCATCATTTGCAAATGCATTAGAATCAGGGAACTTTTTGCGCATTGGAATGTTATGCTCTGTTCCAAAGTCCAGTTGAAGTTTTCTTTTTAAATGGCATTTGGGTGTCTGAACATCTGAACCAGTTCCTATAAAAGAAAAAAACACACTAATGTTACATTACATAATTCTTACGTAATTTATTCCTTTAAGTTAAATGACTTTATGTAATACCTGCAAAAATAGCACTTGTTTCAGTGCTCTGGGATGTATCGGGACTAGTCAGACTAAAAAGCTCATAAAGATCATTGGACTTGAAAAATCGCCGTTGCTTTGGATCCTTTAGCACTCTATTTGTCAAGAACTGCTTGAAGATTTGTCTAAAAGATAAAAATTAAACTAGTATGAAACAATGTTTAGCTCTACCTCAAAATTCTAATTGTAAAACACTGTAAGAGAGACATGATAGCTGCAGCTATGCAGATGTCCAAATAATCCCCAGAACTTGTGGCCTTGGAAAATTACAATTCAGGAAGTACATAAAACATCGGGTGGCCTCCCATATTTCGCTGAATCTAAGAAACGATACCTTATTATTATTATTCATATCCAATGGGTTTTTGCAAGTCCCAAGATTCATCACATTTTAAGAAACACCTTGTCATATACATTCAAATGACTCATACTGTCTCTAAGCCGCAAAGAGTCAGCCTCCAGACCCCTAGACCAAGGGTTCCCTGCCCTGCCCTAGGCAGAACCTTCCTATGATGAGGCTCAGGAAATTCTTACCTGGGCTTTGCAAAGTTTTCATTTGGAGCTATCTCGCCAGCTTCCACTTGCTTATCCACACTCTATGCTAGACTACCATACCATTATCACTCTTGCCCAGACAGCTTCATGAGGTAGCCCTGCCCTCTCCTCCTCCTGGTTGCTTATTCTTTTGGCTAAGGCATCTCTCTCAGAGGAAGCTCTCCCCATCAAAACTCAGCTTGCCTCAAGCACTTTCACAGCAGGCCCTGAAGAACACGGGCTATGACAGGAGTAGACCAGAGCAAGGTGGAAAGGGGACTCCCTCTATGAGCTGAGATGTGGCTAAATAAGATCTTTAGCAGAGGAAGGGGAGAAATTGGCAACATCTCCATTCTACTGTTAAAGTTATCCTTGCTTAAATCCCCTACTCTTTACAGAGAGAAGGATGGAGGGAAAAGACAGGTGTCCTGGTCAACCTTTCTCTATGGGCATCTGAGCCAAGGCTAACAGAACACCCCTACCTACCTGCTATGTGTAAATACCAGTATGTTAGCATTTTAATTTTGTCAATTCTCAAAATTGTTCTGAACAAAGATGGCACAATATAGTGGGTAGAAACAACATTCCTCTCAAACAATATGAAGTTTAAACATAAGCAGTCCTTGCAATTTAATAAGGCAGAAAATGACCACATTCAAAACATTTTTAAAAAAATTAATCGACCATTTAATTTAGTTAGAAAAAATATAAAAACAAGAATTTTAAAAAACTGCATTATTCCTCAAGTTATAGCAACTACTGTTCCAAGATGGAAAGACTTCTTAAAAACAATGCTTTAAAAAAACCCTCCTTGTAACCCTGGCAGTACACTTGTATACCCTGCACACACTGCAGACAGGAGGGCAGATGTCAATCAAGGGGTGGGCAGACTGACCGGTGGTAAATCTTTTCTTCAATGGTGCCTGCAGTCAGAAGCCTATACACCGTCACCTGCTTCTTCTGGCCAATCCTCCATGCTCGCTCCCGGGCCTACGACAGAGAAATACATCTTAACAAGGGCCCTTCCCATTGCAAGCACTGTTGAAAAGAGAGAGAGATAACTGGTCGCTTCCTTCCACTCCCAAAGTTAGAATTGTCCAATGAGGCTAAATACATCTAAGGCCTATTAAGGAAGATAAACAGGCATGTGACAAAGAGAGACTAACATCTCTACTAAAAAACAAGTGTAATGTCACATACTCTTTTTACCTCAGGTCTAGAGGTGGATGCTGTGAACAAACTGCTGGAACTCTTCCTGTCTGTGATACTGGAGAACATCTTCCCTGTGCTGAAGACTAAGCAACAACCCAGATGTGAAGCTGAAGCTAAGAAGAGCACGAAGGATGCTCCAAAGTGCCATTAAACTGCAGCTGACCCTCGAACAAGCAGCTAACTTTCACATGGTCAAAAACCCACATGTAACTTCTACTCCCCAAAACCTTAACTACTAAGAGCCTACTGTTAACAGGAAGCTTACCCATAACATGAAGTTGAGGAACACATATTTTGTATATGCATTATATACAATAAAGTAACAATACAATAAAGTAAGTCTTACAATAAAGTAAGCTAGAAAATAGAAAATATTACTAAGAAATCACAAAGAAGACAAAATACATTTATTGTATTTATTGAAAAAAAAATCTGCATAAAAGTGGACCCACGCAGTTCAAACCCATGTTGTTCAAGGATCAATTATATGTCACCAATACACTCCTTTTAAAAAATAAACAGACCTGTGTGTCTGTGCTTGGGTTCCAGTCAGGATCGTAGATAATGACTCTGTTTGCCCCTGTCAGGTTGACTCCTAGGCCGCCCACCCGAGTAGTCAGAAGAAACACAAATATGGATTTGTCCTAGAGGTAAGACATACAACCCTTAGTATGCACATTTAAGAGCAGTTAGAACTAACTCTTCACCTCTGCCTTTCCATAATCTACACATGGAAAATATTCCTGACATAAGGAATGGGTTATGTTCTAAAGACCTCTGGTCAGTCAAGATGCTATCTCATGACTCCTACTTTAAATCTCAATATTAGTAACATGTAAAAGTTGGATTTTCAATTAAAAACACACACACACACATCAATAATCCATAAATGCATAAAGTTAAGACCAAAACATCCCTCTCCACTTGCTGCCCAGTCCAGATACAAGCACTGCTCAGGTGGGTGTGGAAACACTTCCTGTCCCTCTGCATACAGTAGCACTAGCAGACTTGACTGTTACATTTATTCATTCTTTACCTCATTGAATCTTGTAATCAGGGGTTGTCTTGAAGCTATTGTAGTAGTACCATCCATTTTGAGATAAGAATACTTTTGGGCTCTAACAAATACTTCAAGTAAGTCTAACATCTGTTTGGGAGAGAGGATGGGGAATAAGAGTTTAAAAATCAAATATGCGCCCACAGTGAGAGCTTCTCTACATTTGTGTAAACAGTCACACCTTCCCAACAATCTTAAGATGGTTTCTTGCTTTGAGGTGGATAAATACAATTGCTACAAGAGTATTTTTGGTATTTCCCTGCTTTTGTGAATAACTAGGCATTTATTTGAGTTCAAATCCAAACTCACCCAAACCCCAGAATCACAGGTTAAGTCTTTTTAAAAAGCCAACTTCTGGGCACCAAATCTAGAGAAAGATCTCAGATCCTAAAGAGATTTGCAGGCTGCAACCCCAGTATCAGTAGGTAGATTTGCTTTTGGAATCGTTATTTTAGATTCTTCCCCATACTGTTTCCTGTATGAGATATGCATGCTCACCTGTCTTGACTGAGAAAATAGCAATACTCGTTGATCCTGCTTGTGCCATATCTTCAACAAGGACTCAACGACTATCATTTTCCCAGAACGTTTCCAGTATCCAAACTGATCTTCCTCTAGTTCATCATCTGAAATACCTCTGTGATTCTTGGGGCCTCCAGAAAAGAGATCAGGGTGGTTGCAGATTTTTCTTAGGGCTGTAAGTCCAGAGAAAATCTATGGTATAAAAGAATTATGTGCACTTAACATTATTTTGTGTAAACTCATGTTCACTCAGGAAAGAAGGAGGCTGTTTGATATGTAACACAGGTTAAGCAGGAATGCTTCACTAGCTTCTTCCTCCCTAATCACAGCATATTCGGAGTTGGAGGTAATCAACCTTCACTCATCTTCTTTTCCTGACAGCGCAAGTTCTCTTGAAACAAAACAATTCTATTGGGCAAAACATGTCTGTAGGAGTCATATTCAATTAATGATGGTTTATTTTCCCTCACTAGAAAAAAAGGTATGCAGCTCACAACATTAGAAAAACTTTATATATAAAACTAACTTATCTTTTAAATGTAAATAAAAAATGTTATACCCATCTAAGTTTTAGAGAGATCAGTCACATGACTTATCAAATGCATTTAAGTATTACACACCTGCCCTGGCTGGTGTAGCTCAGTGGATTGAGTGCAGGTGGTGAACCAAAGGGTCGCCAGTTGGATTCCCAGTCAGGGCACATGCCTGGGTTGTGGGCCAGGTCCCAAGTAGGAGGCATGCTACAGGCAACCACACATTGATGTTTCTCCCCTTCTCTTTCTCCCTCCCTTCCCCTCTGTCTAAAAATAAATAAATAAATAAATAAAAATTTAAAAGAAATTAAAAAAGAACATTACACATCTAAGTACCTCACTAAAAGTTCTATAATTTAATATGAGTCAGAGGTTGAAGTCCAACTTACCTTTACATCAGTATTACATCAGAAAATATATCTGCATAGAATATACACAAATGGGAAAGATGTGGACAGTCCATTCAGCAGGACAGACCAAGGGTGAGTACCTGCTCTGCGTGACTAGTAGGGGGACATCTTGCACAGCTTCCAGAGTGTGACTCAAATCAAGCTCACCAGTGTAAAAGCTCAAGCAGAAAAAGATGAATCATCAATTACGCCACTAATCAAAGACTATGATAGTTCTGACCAGTAAACAACAATTAAACAACTACAGTATAAAAGATCTCAATAAATCAGGAACATTGCCAAAATTCACCGAAAGAGTCATCTGTAACTCGTCTTCCTTTCCCTAGACCTGCGCAGTCCAACACAGTAGTCAAAAGCCACATGGAGCTACTAAGCACAAGAAGTGTGGCTAGTCCAAACTCAGATGTGCCACAAATGTAAAATACAGTGGACCCTTGAACAGCACAGGTTTGAACTGAACAAAGAGGGCCTTCTTTTGTGAGATTTTTTTTGGATAAATAGTCAGCCCTCTGTATCCATGGGTTTAGCATTCACATATTCAACCAACTGTTAACTGAAAACAGTATTTTTGATTGGAGGCTGGGAATCTGCGCACACAGAGTGCCAACTGTATGCATTTCTCCATGCTATTTTATACAAGGGACTTGAGCAACTTTGGATTTTGGTATCCGCAGAGGGTCCTGGCCCAAATCTCCCTCAGATACCAAGGGATGACTACAGTTAAGTTTTTGAGGAGTCAAAAGTTAAAAGGAAATTTTTGACTGTATGAAGTGGGGGTGGAGTGCCAGTGCCCCAACCCCTGAGTTGCTTAAGGGTCAATTGTACCCAAATTTGAAGATTTACAACAAAAGAGTAAAATATCTCAATAATTATTTTAAAATTCTGAGTATACATTGAAGTATTTTAGATGTATCAGGTAAATAAAATGTATCATAAAAATTAATTTCACCATTTTTATCTTTTCCAATGTGATTATTAGAAATTTTTAAATCACACACATGGCTTACATTCTGTATCTACCAGACAGTGCTGACCTAGACCACCAATGGTTTCACAACTTAGAGGCATATGTAGATAAGGGGAGATTTAGAAGGGTTGAATAAATGTGAATAATTTAAAAACGTCCGATAAAACACAAAATAATCCATTATGAGAGATGGTTAAAGAACCGAGATGACAACCTGGAGGAAAGAGCACGCAGACGTCAGGGCACACAGGTAGCCACTTCACCTGCACTCGTCTCTTCGCCCACCTCCACGTACAAACGGGAAAGTGTGGATGAGGCAGCATGCCATACCACTCAGCCGTACTTCCAGTGAGCACAGACCGAGGACGGAGAAAGTCGTACATATCAACCAAGTAAAGCACAATTCACATTTTAAGATACTGAAACACAAGTTGAATAGTTTACACAAAGCTTTAGACTTAAATGCTGATTATAAACCTACTATATGCACTTTTAAAAAAAGATTTTATTTATTTTCAGAGACAGGGTAAGGGAGAGAGAAAGAGAGGAAGAGAAATTTTAATGTGAGAAAGAACAGTTGACTGCCTCTCCCATCCCCCGCAAGCAGGGACCCGGCCAGCAACCCAGGCATGTGCCCTGACTGGGAATTGTAACCTTCCTATTCATAGGCCGGTCCTCTATTCACTGAACCACACCAGCCAGGGCTACTATATATATTTATTGAGCAGACATTTACCTACAGATTTCTGAGCATTGCCAGTAACTAAAATGTTATGCTAGAAAAATCTGTAACAATCTGTAATAATAATTCTTCCTCCTTACACCTGCTAACCCCAGAGTTCTGAGTCTGCTTCCCTACATGAAGGCATAGGATCAGCAGTCCCTGAAGGACTCGCCATTGCAGATCGTGTTGTCCAGTGATATTCTTCTATTACTAGACTATGCAGTGTTGGATTCGAGTGGAACAGTGCTTCAGCACAGACAAAAAGGGAGCATGCTGAATTTAACCATGTGGCCTCTTACTTCTGTAAGGGTTCCAAATTAAGTGAAGGATTCCACTGAAATGTTTTCAAGAGAGTAATAGTGAATCTCCTCCTGACTAGTACTAGTTTCCTTTCTTTTCTTGCTTCCCTTAATTTCACTGGCTTCCATCATGCTTCCGTCATTTAACTGACCTGTGCCTCTCCGTTGAGAATTCTGTAAACTTCTTTGGAATCAATGAAATTTTGGTAGACTTTATGTTGCTCATCTGTAAGACGGCAAAATAAGACCTAGGATGGAGGGGAAGGAAAAAGAAAACAGAGCAACTATAATTTCAAAAACCTTTTTGACAGAATTAAAATACCAACAAAATTTCCTATCAAAACAGTACAATGTATGCAGTTTTAACAATGTATCTCTTGTCTGAAAAAACCAAAATGAAGCCACATTTCAGAGCTGAACAATGAGTGTAGTTCCCTCCTTTAACCAGGCCCCATTTCTGTCATGTGTCCACCTCTTAGTCCACACCCCCTGTCCTGACAGTCCTGAAAATTAGTTTCCTGCTCAGAAGAAAGTACAGGACCAGTTGCACAGACATTCCTCCACCCTGGCCAACAAGTGCTCAGGACAGCTCACTTCCCATGCCCCTCACCCACACTCCACTTCAGCAAACCTAACCAGGGACCTTAATTTCACCTGTACTCCCCTTTCCTGGAATTCTAAGTGCAGGTCCACAAGGTCACCAGACTCATCTCTGGCAGGTCAGCTAACCTCCCAGACCAACTATGGCGATTATTCTATGCCATCACGTTCTGACTCTGCTTCTCAACCTTCCTTTCTTTCTTCAAGTGCACCACCACCACCTCGTAGCTTGACTTTATTCCTTGGCTGGTCATATTCCAAAGGAATTTTCCTTCGGCCATCCCCTCATTACCCACAGTGTCTACCCTATAAACTTCCAAATGTATATTACCTCAACCTTCTGCTTCTCTACTCCTTTCTGTTAAGTGCTGGGCACTGAGAATGAGTCACAACACAGATCACTGCCCCTGGGCAGCCTCCTGCAGCACTCAGCTCCTGGTCTCCAGAGGAATCCTGTGCACTCTCCACCCACCAGGACGGCTGAGACGACATTCCTCTCTCCCCAAGCTGCTCACCCACCCACCTCCCTACCTTTGTCTCAAGCTCTACTTAAAAACAATAAAAAACACAACGGCAAGATTGGAAACTGAGGCTATCGGGATTGATTCTCTAGTTTTCACCCCCTAAAATGTATCTACTTCTTCATCTGGCTCAGCTTATTTTCCTTTATTTCCAGAGGAACTGGTTCCTGAATGAGATTAAAATCAAACCTTCAACCTTTCCACCAGATCGGAAAACCCTCTCATCTTCCTTAGGACAGAGTTCTACCTCTTAGACTCTCCAAAAATTGAGAGGAAAACTCCCTCCAAGTATTATGTACAATCACCATCTCCATTTCCTCTCTTTCTTGTCACTCATGAAGCAGCACAATCCCTGAAGGCACTTCCGCGGGTACCACTGAAACTGCTATGGATGAGGTCACTAGTAACTTCTTAACTGCCACACACCAGATCCCTTAGCCTCATGATTCCGCTTCCCCTAACCCACCTCCTGCCTTTCCACACAGGCCTCCCATGTTCCCGGCTCACTCCTCGCCTACCCTCTCCTTAATGCTGCCACTCCCCTGGGCTGCTTATCGCTCCTCATTCTACATGGATGGATTCCTTGGGCAAACTCACTGCTGCTTCTAACTTTAACACATTCTCTGCTCAGAGGCCATCTAGGCTGGGATATCCAGCCTAGAACGTTCTTCAGAGTTTAACTCCTTTCATCTTTTTGTAAGTAGACACTCCATGGACACTTCAAATGTAACCTGCATTAAAATCATCAGCTGTCTTCTCTGAGTCTGTCCTTCTGAAGCCTCTGTTGCAGCAGATCCACCCCAGCATCCCAGGGAGAAACCTGAGAGTCACTAGGCCTTTCAGCTTCCTCCTGCTAGCCCCACCCTTGCCTCAGTTCAGGCCCACATCTCTTCTAAGGACTTTCTAGGTTCAGACTAATTCATTCCTTTGCACCCATTTTCTTTCCTTATTGATGCTTTCAAATGCTACCTGAGTAATCTTTTTAAAATATGAACCTGAGTGCTTATAATTCTTAACTTCTTAAATTCATATTTCAGTCCTTTAGAAATGGCGACAGAAAAGCCTCACCTCTCAATCACAAAGTTAATTAAACAAATTATTCACCCGGTACCTAGTGTGTGCAAATTATTGTTTTTGGTGTCATGCAAAATCTGTAGATAAGTGAGACAAAATCCTGACCTCAGGGAGTTCCAGTCAACTAGAGGCTCTAGTGAAGAGCCTTGTGAGGTCTTCAAATGAACTTCTCTACATGTGTGTTTGTTTGAGGGGTAGGCAAACCTTCAAGTGGAGGGAACAAATACAAATAAAAGGAAAAGTAGAACATTAAAAAAATTAGGAAGCGATTTGCCTTGGCTACTGCACAGAATATAAGAGATATTCTATGATTCCACAATAAAAATAAACTGTCACAAGCTAAATCAATATTCTTGGTGGGAAGAGGGATATCAAAGGTACATTGGTAGGAAGTCTTGGCAAAATAAATCCAGCAAACTGCAATACTGAACATACTGGGAAGTGCCAAACAATGTAGTACAGTCGCACTAACTGCGCCAGTCAGACTAAACTGCACTAATTTATGAGGATGTGAAGCAGAGATGTGAGGGAATGACGAGGAATAAATAAAACACCACAGCAACTGGTTGATCTAGAATTAAAGACAGGTCACAGGGTTGTGGCCTGAGTAACCCTGTGGCAGAGAAGTGAGAACTGTAAGGGGAATGCTAAAACAAGGGGTAAATTTAGAAATGAGTTTTGGCAGGGAGGGAAGAGGCAGTGATGTCAACAGCCTTGATGACAGATCTCCCAGATCATTTAGAGGTTCAACATCCAAAATGTACAATGCATTTTCTTTTATATGCTGAACAGACAGTTCAGTCATCTATTAAGATGACAGAACACTCGGGTGAAATTTAACAGGATAATCCTTTTAAAACCTAAGTCAGATGATATCACTCCTTTGCTCAATAACTTCCTGTGAACTTCCTCTAAAGTCTTCACCATGACCAGTGGGCCCTGGTGATGTGGCCAGAAATCTGACCACTTCCTTTCAGCCCTCTCCTTGCTCCTGCCCTCCAGCCACTCTGGTCTCTGTGAATGTACCAACACATTCCCCCTTTCCATCTACCTAGAATGCTCTTCCTCCAAATCCCCTGTAACTCCCTCTTTCACCTTCTTAGGCCTCTGCTCCACTGACAGTTTATCAGAGAGGTATTCTCTGACCTCCTCTTATAAAAATCTGTTTCCATATATCCTTGCCCTCATCTCCCTCTTCACACTTACTACCACCCTCCATCTGATATATTTATTTATGACTCTCTTGCCTCAAGAATGAATGTGAGCTCCACCAGAACAAGTATTTTCTTTGTTCACTTCTATCTCCCAGGCATGTTGCTGACATGTAATACAATCTGTAGCATGAATGAATTGGGGACTTGAGGAAATAGTTTAAAGAGAGCATCTGTGGGAACCCTGTGTTAATGAGAGGTCTAAGTCTGTGAACTAGAGGAAGAGTTCTACTGACAGCAAGTGTTACAGCAGGCTCACCTGTCACAGACTGGTATATGCAGACGCCACAGCAGTCTCTCCTGTCACACCACATTCTGGTATACACAAATGTAGATCAGCCTGCCCCAAAGCTCCCAGCACCACACCCATGTTTTAGGAATGTTTTGGTAAGTCCTGGATTTACAGACCTGTTCGTTTTTATCTGGCAAAGAAAGACTCATTTTGACATCTGACTTCATTCTCCGCAGGAGGTATGGATTTATGGTATCTCGTAAGACACATGCACACTTGTAAGCGGTTTTAACCTTTAGTAAAACAAAAGGAAAACAATTACTGCATGTTTAAGAAATGCATTTGTTCTTACCTCTTAATTGATTCCAATGCTTAAACGATAATTTTCAAAAGAAATGACCAGCCCTGCCTGGTGTGGCTCAGTGGATTGAGTGCTGGCCTGTGAACCAAAAGTTTGCTGGTTCGATTTCCAATCACGGCACATGCCTCCTGGGTTGCTAGCTGGGTCCCCAGTGGGGGACACGTGAGAGGCAACCACACATTGATATTTCTCTCCCTCTCTTTCTCCCTCCTTCCCCTCTCTAAAAATAAATAAATAAAAAAAATTTTTTTAAGAAATGACCAATGATTATACAAAATTGGTTGGAAATGGTTAGAATATGGTTTGGAAAAAATTAGTATACATAAGTTTTTGCTCCAGTATAATGCTCCAGGAGGTGAGAGCTTTCATAATAATATCAGTAAAAAAAATTAATCACAATATACGATAAAAAGAGCAACTGATAATTTTGTATCCAATTCCTCTTCTATACTTTGCTTTAATTATTACTGCATAGGTTAAACCCTCTGGAGAAAAACTGCTTTCAAACAAATCTCCATTTATAATCTTGTATTCTCCAAAAGCTACAAAAGAACTGCTACTCTGCAAGCTGAAGATCAAAAGCCAACTATGGGGGAAGCTGCTGCAATGGAAGCAACCAGATAATCAGCAGAGATTACTGCCCACTGGAGACTTTGGAGAGTAAGTTCAAGAAAAGCCCCATGATCCCAGAAATAAAAGGTCACTCTAGTCTACAACAGAGCATATGGTTCCATAATGGAGCACAGCCACATGAGATGGGCATTAACTGTCCGTAGAAAAACAAAGACCCACAGCATAGAAAACCACTCTCTCTGCAATTCATTTAAAGGGAAGCAAAGAATTCAATACGTTATTGATATTTGAAAAACATCTAAATAGGCTTAACAACCTAGTAAATTATTCTTTAATGGAACTAGAAAAATTCCAACTGAAGTTTAAATTTAAGAAAGCTGCAAAATGAATGAGAAATTGATCATAATAAAGAAAAATTCATGTAACAAAATTAACATGGTAAAAAAAAAATTTTAAAAGACCCTAAGAACACCTCAAGTGTGTGTGTGTGTGTGTGTGTGTGTGTGTGTGTGTGTGTGTGTTTATGTAGGTGTGTTCACCTGATGTGTTTATGAGTGTGTAAACAAAAATAATAGGTTTTATTTAGAATAGCAGACAATAATAAAGAAGCTTAATATCATTCAGACATTGATTAGAATTACTTTTAAGATGATGATCAGGCACATATTATGGGTTGTTAATGCAGAGATAATTAAATTTCAGAATTTAAGAAAACATTACCATCCCACCAAAGCAGCAAGTACTTGTTTAAATTCTTCCTGAAAAGCTATACAGCTATACAGTGGGTTGAGACTAAACTGTCTCCTCCAGGAGGACTAGTGAGCTAGTTAGTTATGCTGGGAGATCAGGGCCAGGCTGCTGAATGGCCTGGCCACTCACTTCTATTCTTTTTCCCCTGTCCACCCCTCTAGGGAGCTCCCTTGCTCCTGGGCCACTGTGATGAGCTTACAAGGGTCGGAACCCAGAGCAGCAGCATAGGTCTGGGTCTATTTCTCATACAAAACTCCCTAGAGGATGATGGTAAACTCTAGACTGGGGTGGGGATGGGAGAGCAGGAATGACTAAGAAACCCTATTTTAGCCTTCATGTCAAGCCACATTTTCCAGTTCAACTCTTAGGGAATCCAGTGCTTCAAGCAATAAAGTCGACTCTGTATTTAATTCTCATCTGCCTCTGGTGTCTTTTCCTCTGTGAGTAAAAAACATATGGGGAGTGGGTATCCGACTGCATATCTCTATTACTCCCAACTCCCCAGTGCTGTGGAAAATGGATACCTAGCTGAGCATGCCCACACTTCCTTCCTCTTTCTGACAAGGCAGAGTGATAATTATTTCCCAACTTTGCTTCTTCCAGAGCTAAGTGCTGAGTCTCAATAACCTTGAGAGTGAAAGAAGGTTCAACTAGATGACTTCTCAGTTCTAAAACCTTCTGCACAAGTCTAACATACAAATCTAAGAACCAATCCCTATTTTTGGTAGTTACTTTGCTTCCCTTCTCCCTCCCCAACCTTTTAGGTCCTAGCACAGTCACTGCATCCCCAGGAAGCCTTTTTTGACTCCCACAAGCTCTGATAATTGGCTGTCTCCTCTGATCACAGACCTTACTACCACTCGATCATGTTTACCACTTTCCCCTGCACACCCACAGTAAACTGGGGATATCGTTTAAAGGGAGGTTCTCATTGCCAGCCATCTCCCATCATTTTAGCCCCAGACGACACAATAAATACCTACTGACAGACTATCTTCTTGGGATTCAATAATGCATGACAGCCATGAACTTAAACAGAAAGGGGCAAATAAAAACAACACCTCTGCTCCCAAGGCCCTTATAATCTAACAAGAAGAAAAGCAGGTAAGTGCACAAACTTCTGACACAAGAACTTCAAGGAAGAAACAGACAATATTACATGGTTCCTAAGTACTTACACACAAATGATTTATTAATCCCAAAGGAGAAGTGGTAACTTCAAAGAGTTTAGAAGTCTGGCAAATACCACCCCATCCAAGCAATCAGATCACTGCCAATTAATACCACCAACAAAAGGATAAACCAACAGCATATGCCTCCAGATAGGAAGCACTGAGAAAGACATGTCGCTTTTGTGATATTCCTGCCCAAAAAGCATAATCTGAATCTCATCACAAAGAATGGAAGACAAACCCAAAGTGAGGCACACTCTATAAAATAATAGGCCTGTGGTCTTCAAAATTGTCAAGGTGATCAAAAGGCATAGAGAAACTGTGCCAGATTAAAGGAGACTAAAGAGGTATAGATATTACTAGAAGAACTGGCAAAGTGTGAATGATATATACTTTAAATAACAAAATTATAGCAATGTTAAATTTCCTCCTGATTCTAATGTTTATGTTGTGATTCTATAAGATAATGTCCTTGTTCTCAAGAAATACACACTGAAGGATTTGGAGGAAAAGGCATCTGCTATAACTTGGTCTCAGATGATTCAGTAAAAACAAAAAACAAAACCATAAATTTGTGTGCATGTATAGAGAGGTGGGGAGAGGGAGGGAAGGAAAGATCAAGCAAATGCAGCAAAATATGAGCAAAATGTTAACAACTGGTGAATGCAGGTGAAGAGTATATAGAAGTTTTTTATGATTCTTGCAACTTTCTGTTACACTTGAAATTATTTCAGAATAAAAAGTTTCAAAAAGAACACTATAAATAAAGAATAATAGGGATTCACCAGAGAAAGAGAGCCCTTTCTTCAAAAGTTAAAAATCATTCAAATGTAAAAGTGTTAAGACTGTTGTTGGCAATCTTCTAATTTTAAAGGTCTAAAACTCTTTTTCTAATTAAGTATTTCAAAACATGTGAATGTTTCCTTCGGTGAAAGGCTTTCTTTGTGGCCCAGTCATGACCTGGTCAGTGCAGGCCCCACCTGAGAGCCGTGCAGAAACCTGGCGCGCACCAAGGTGAAGCCTGCCCTTAGGTCAGCTTCATGTCCCGGTGTTCCTGCCTGTGACAACTCCGTTCTATCAGTCACACAGGCCTACAATCTCAGGGGTCAGCTGCAGCAAGCCTACCTATGCCTTTTCCTTTGTCGAACCAGCCTTCACATCTTGTTTTTTCTGCCTAAAAAACCGCCACCTGGGCCCTCGGTCTCCACCTTCCTTCTCAGGACCACCACCCAGGTCCAGGTCCTCATCATCTCACCTCAATGATTCCTGCAGATCCCTCAATGCCAGCCTCCCTTCCATAACTACTTGCAGCCTGAGTAACCCTCTGAGGAACTGCCCTTTCCAGTGTCCTGCTCAGACAACCTCAGTGGCTGTTCCTGCCTGAGAACCTCTGCCTCCTTTTCAAGGCTCCCATTTCCAGAATCCACAGCTTTCCTGCTACTTCCTCACAGCATCTCCAGTCCAATCAAGTGTGTCTCTTCACTGTCTATGGCCATATAATGTGGCTGTTGTCTTAACCTACTGCTCTTATTCTTCTGAGCCTGTTTTCCCAGAATCAAGGTAGGGGGAACCTGTCTCACTCATTAAGTCTTTCTTGAACAATTCTTGCTGGTTTCCCCTTTTCTAAAACTTTATAAGATGTACTACCTCAACCTGCACTAAATTATATGTTGTCCAGAACTGATTCATTCCTGTTTAATAATTTCTGACTGCTCTGGAGTATTTTACATGATTTTTAAAAACTCATCTGAAAACATATGAGCTATCAAGCAAAAATAATTTTGTAATTTTTATCAGATATCAATTTATAAGCTTGGCCGTTTCCCTTATATTCTGAACAATTTGGCTACAAAGTATGTATTAAAATACTAAAAGTGTTACCTGTACTGGGGAGGCATTTGAATATCCCCCCATGGTGATGGGGACCGAGAACTGTTCCATAAATACAGGTAATGTGCCTAACTTTCCTGGGAAGACAAAGTCAAAGAGTGACCACAGTTCACGGAGGTTATTTTGCATTGGTGAGCCAGACAAGATGATGCGATGAGGGGTGCGGAACTATTTTGGGAAAGAAAATATTTTTTATTAAATTCACCTTTTAAAAGATAATCACCAACCCTACCCTACACACCCCCACCCAATCTTATTATTTAACACGTTACATATCATTTTGGTCTTCTCCAAAACATAGAAGACATTTTATGCGATTTTAATTCTTCAATTACATAAGGGAAGAACTTTTTTCTTATTGTTCATGCTGAATACTATGGACTTGAGTTGGCTTTGGTTATATTCTAATAACTGATCCCTGTAAGTGACATTAAGAAATGTGAACAATTAGAATTTTTTAAAAAACATAATTAAGAGCAAGAATAAAAAATGTTGTGCACTAAGGCAAAATGTATATTTCAAATTCCTTACGCAAAGTCACAAGGAAAGATTAAATAAGTGTGTTCACTAATATCAGTGAGTTTATTCTCAATTAAATACTATTATTCACCTGGAAATCTCCCGTGTTATAAGAGTTCATACCTGTTTGCAAGCAAGAGTGATAGCAGCATTTGGATTTCGAATTTTGTGTCCCTCATCCAAGATCACGTAGTGCCAGTCATGCCTACTAATATTATCTTGCATCAGTCGGATGTAGGAGTAAGAAGTGATTAAAATTCCGTGACAATGAACAACATCTTGAATTAGTTTCTCCTAAATGATGATGAAATGGTAAAGCCAGTTTTAAATAAGATACATTAAATAAGCATGGCTCTTAAAATGACAATCTTCCAATCATGATGTAATCTAAAGCACTTAATAACTATGTATACAAACACAGTACATACAATTGTAATTGTACATTATCAGCAAGGGAAGGTTACTACATGTTTCACTCATCTGTAAGAAGTAAAGACTACATATGCACTATTGGAGGATAGCTCAAAAGAAGACTCCCAAAAGTTACAATATACAAACACTCAATTTTCATTTTTCTAAAACATATTTTATGTCAATTTTTGTTAAACTTAAAACAAGGCAGATAAAAAGTGATTTATTTTAAAACAAAAGCAAGAAAATGAGAGAAAAGCCAAGGAGACAAGAAAAACAAATCCAGGCACTCTAATGATTGATAACATGAATTCCAGGAGGACAGAGTAGAAAGGATATAAAATAAATCATTTTAAAAATGGTAGAAAAAATTCTGAAGAGAGACTGGGTCTATAAAGCAAAACATACTAGAGTATCAGGCAGAAACACTGAAACAAGACATAGATCTAGGCACATATTTATTAAATGTTTGAATTCCAAAAATAAAGAAAAACAAGAGAAAATACCGTAGCTTCTCATCAGTACAAAAAAGAAAAGATTCCCTTCAGAGGAAAGACTCTACTTGTGTTGAACACCTTTTCGCAATATTAAAAATTTCAGAAAAAAAAGAAATTTTTTTCGCTAATTCTAGGGAAAAGCAGTGACTCTGGGATTCTGCATTGATCCAAACTAGTAGACATGCTTGAGAGGAAAACAAACTACACCTTCAGACAGGCCAGGTCAGAAAATAAAGCAGCAAGGATGGGATAAGTGTAGGTCACTACACCCAGCCAGCACAGGGCTGCCTGTGGACAACAGAACTTCCAGACTGGAAAGCTCAGCACATAGTGTGAAGGCAACTTTGAAAGAGAACAGAGGTCCTTTTTAACACCCATTTTACAGATGAGGAAACTGTAGCTTAGAGATAGTAAATAATATATCGGGTCATAGAACTGACAAGTGGTTCTTGTCAGGATTGAAGTACACAAAGACAACAAACATTAGTAGTATTAACTAAATATTAGGCAACACTGCCTCTTAATTTACGACAAAAGAAAAAAATTAAGGGAAAATTACATGTAATATACATACCAGTTCTTAAATTATTAAAACAATAATTAACATTAAAACACTTTTAAATACTAATGAAACTGTTAAGAAATGATCTAAAATATAAAATTGGATATATTTTTAAGTTTTATTATAATTTCAGTTTAGTTTAAGAAAACTCAGAGTGAGGAAAAAATGAAAAGGTACTAAAAATCCCACCCTGTCCAGGGTAGAATGAAGTATAAGTTATAGATATTGTTTAATTCTCAACTGCAAGAAAAAATAGGTTGAAATACATCCGTAAAGCATTTATGCCCACTTTCAACCAGCTGCTATCCTATGACATAAATAGAGCACAAGAAATAGATTATAAAACTAGCAAACCACTACAGGGAAAAAAAGACTGAACATGCCAGGGTCTCCATGTGACAGCAGGTTATTAGCAGCCAGACTTCTCACTGGGTTAAGTACAGCATAAACCTAGTCTTGTGTTTAAAAGAAACCCAAACTACACTGGCACTGTAAGTTGGAATTATGGGAATTATCAAAGATATACCATATACCACGGAAATGCAAACAAAAAACAGGGCAGGATAAGAAATATAGATATCAGACAAAAAATGAATAGAAAGAGGAGGGATATTTTATATTTTAAAGGAGACAACCTAAAGAAAGAAGAGCCATTAGTCTTTACCTACCAAAAAAGCACTACAACAAAGCCTGAAAGCAAAGACCTTAGAACTTCAGGGACCTTACCCACAGCCTTTCAGAGTTTCATAATAAGAAGACAGAAAACACTAAAGAAAACAAGAATTAGAAAATTAACATACAACTTCCAGTCAAGATGGCAGCATACATAAACAGGGCTTGTCCCCTCGCAAAAGCACATCAAAATTACAACTAAACTAGAGAACAACCATCATTCAGAACCATCAAAAACTGAGCTGAGTGGAAATCCTACAACTATGAAATTAAAGAAGAAATCACATTGAGAATGGTAAAAGGGGCGGAGATGTAGAACGGGCTGGTACCACACCTACATGTGGCAGATAAAAATCAGAAGGGATGTCTCTGGAGCAAGGGGTCCTGGCCACACACCAGGCCCCTCAGCCCAGGGTTCCAGTGCCAGGAAGGTAAGTCCCCATAACTTCTGGATGTGAAAGCCCGTGGAGATTGAAGCTGTGGAAGACAGAAATGCTGGAATCCCAGACAGTTTCCTCTTGAAGGGCCTAAGCACAGACTTTCTCAGACTCTACCTCTGAGCTGCAGCACTGAGGCAGCAGACTGAAAGGCCTCAGAGACATATGGGAAGGAACTGAAATGTCTGGCATCAGGGAAAGAGCTGAAACACAGCTTCATCCCACACAGAAGTGCTGGCAGAGGCACACCGTTCCTTTTCTGAGCCCTCCCCCAACACAGCCACAGAGCCAGCACTTAGGCACCATGTCTGAGACTCCATCAACCTGGCTTACACTGTTACCCCACTCTAGAAATTCCCTGAGGCCCTGCCCTAACCAACTTTCAGGCCCACCCAAACTTTTTACAGTGGTTTTTCCATATGAATGGCTTGTCTCAGCTCATGCTTCAGATCTTCTTAAATCCTCTCAAAACAGCAGCACCTGGTTTTACCAAACCCCGTACCTCTTACTAAGTTAGCCTAGGCCTGGCATTAGTAGCAGATGGCCTTGGTATACAGCTTGGCCTCTTCTGGGAACCTCCAAGCCCAGCACAAGTAGAAGACATCTGCACATGACTTATGCTATGTGACCCAGAACAGAACACAGGCAGTGGCTGACCTTGGATGTGCCAATAGCAATCAAGGCTCAACTACAAAAGGAGGGGGTACACAGCCTCCACAGTGGGTGCACCTCGAGTACTCAGGTTGGGTTACATGGGAGGCTGTGCCACTGGACCCTACTGGACACTTACTACTATAGGCCACACTACCAAGCCTGGGAGACGTAGCAGCTCTACCTAATGCACAGAAACAAACACAGGCTGCCAAAATGAGGAGACAAAGAAACATGGCACAAATGAAAGCACAGAACAAAACTCTAGAAAAAGAACTAAGCAAAATGGAGACAAGCGAGCTACCAGATGCAGAGTTCAAAACACTAGTTATAAGTATACTCAAGGAACTTAGTGAGGTCCTCAACAGCATAAAAAAGATCCAGTCAGAAATGAAGGATACACTAATTGAAATAAAGAAAATAAAGAACAATTTACAGGGAGGGAATCAACAGTAGAGTGGGTTAAGCCAAGAATCAAATCAGCAATTTGGAACATAAGAGAACAAAAACACCCAATCAGAACAGCAAGAAGAAAAAAGAATCCAAAAGAAATGAAAATAGTGTAAGGAGCCTCTGGGTCAACTTCAAGCTTAACATTCACATCATAGTGGTGCCAGAAGGAGGAGAACGAGAGCTAGAAATTGAAAATCTACTTGAAAAAATAACAACAAAAAACTTCCCTAACTTGGTAAAGGAAATAGACATTCCAGTCCAGGATGTGCAGACAGTCCCACACAAGAAGAACCCAAAGAGACCCACCCTAAAACACACCATAATTTAAATGCCAGAAGTTAAAGACAAAGAGAGAATCATAAAAGCAGCAAGAGAAAAGCAGTGAATTACCTACAAGGGACTTCCCATAAGACTGTCAATTGATTTCTCAAAAGAAACTTTGCTGGCTAAAAGAGGTTGGCAAGAAATATTCATTCAAATTGATGAAAAGCAAGGACCTACAACCAAGACTGCTCTACCCAGCAAAGCAATCATTTAGAATTGAAAGACAGATAAAGAGTTTCCCAGACAAGAAGAAGGTAAAGGACTATATCACCACCAAACTGGCATTATATGAAATGCTCAAGGGTCTTCTTTAAGAAGATGAAAATCAAAAATATGAACAATACATACATATCTACAACTGAATCTAAAAAATAAAGCAGAAACAGAAACTGTAAATACAGAGAATATTTTGTTGGTTGTCAGATGGGAGGGAGGTTAAAGGGATGAGTGGAAAAGGTGAAAAAATTAAGAAGTATAATTGGTAGTTACAGAATCATTATGGGGATGTAAACAGCATAGGAAACAGAGTGGTCAAAGAACGCATATGCATGACCCACGGACACAGCCAACAGTGTAGGGATTGCCTGAGGGTGTTGGGGGTGCTATGGGGAACAGGACAACGAGGGAAAAATTGGGACAACTGTTATGGCATAAACAATAAAATATAATTTAAGAATAAAGTAAAATAAAATGAAATACAGAAAAATTAAGATACAAAGGATCTGAGTCATCATAATTAGTGAGCTCCTTTTACTAGCAATCAGCAGTGCTTCAGACCACTTAAGAAATACTCATTCTTTACAATATTCAGAAAGGCTGAAATCAAACTCATTAGTCCATACAATCTGCTAAAAAGAAAAATGAGAAGATTAATAAGACAAAATCAAAAATTAGTGAATCTTAAAGAAACAAACTGGTAGAAATGATAAAGCAAAAAAACTAAACAATTCTTTAAAAAGACCAAACGTAACAGACAAGTCTCTAAAAAGTTATGCCAAAGAACACATAGACTCAGCATGAGAACTGTACAAAAATTGTCTCCACAGGCTCGGAGATTACAAAATGTTAACCAATACTATGTGACCTAATTCCAAAATAATCTGAACATCTGACAGAAGATGACTGTTAACACAGCAAATCACCAAAATGAATCCAAGAAAAATGAGACACACACATCAGACCAATACTGAAGAACTTGAAAAAGATGTTATAGTCTTCCCACCAAAGTCTACCACTCCAAGGGTTTCATGAATGAAGCAGGAATTGATTCTGTTATTTAATCTCTTTCAAAATACAGAAAAAGATAAAACACAGTCCAAATCATTTAAGTTAAGCTACTAAAAAGTGTTTTCAAAACTGAGAGATTCAACATATTACAAACCCATTACTTTACAAATAAAATTTAACAATATATCAACCTAATAAGTCTATTGAAGGAATATAAGAATAAATACCAGGAAATCTAATACATATAATCACAATCATAAAGACTTTATAAAGTTTAATAGCTTCAAAAATGATATCTTAATAAACTAGGATTAGAACATTTTTTAATTAAAAAAAGTACAAAAGGGTATAACATGGGCCAAGAAAATTTTGATAGATAAAAATGAAAAGGAGAAAATTATCCTATTATATGTCATAATACACTTAGCATGTCAGAGTCAATAACATTTGCTTCAGAGAATAAGTACAACACCTGGCTCCTACTGAAGGTCCAATAGGAGAGCTACTATTATCATGACTGCTAGTTTGCCATCTTCTTATTCACAATTTTCAGTGCCTGCACAATACCACATTAGAGGCCACACCTGACTTAACCATTTCCTGACTTTCTACCTGATGATGAATGCAGCAGTAAACACCTGAGGACTCACAGCCTTACGAACATACATACAAGCTCTCCCAGGGCTTGTCTTCACTGACCCCTCCCTGACCACACTGCCGCTTGCCCTGCCACCTGCCCCTCCATAGTTGCTGTCAAAGCAGCAGGCAGCACACCCGACCAGTCCCAGGACCTTTAGAAGCCAGTGATGATTTCAACAGTCCCTCCACATCGAATTTCTCCATGGAGAATCTGTGCAGGCAAACTATCAGGACTCTACCCCCATTCTTCCCTCCAGAAGCACAGTATCTGCTAGAGAGACAACAGCGAACTGAAACCCAGAATGTTCCATGACCCATTTAACTCCAGGCACAGAACTGTGTGTATACACAGCAAAAAGGGAGATGAAAACAACCACAACTGCTTCGAGTTTGAAACACAGAAGTTAAAATTACCACTGGGTCATAGCCAAGCCCTGCAAATGTGGACCGAGCAGCTCCTAATTGCCGGATGCACAGAATCACCGTGGTCATTCCACTGGCCTCTAAGGATCGCCACCGTGAGCTGGATTCTGGACATCACTTCTCTAAATCAAACAAATGAGATGCCAGGCCTCTCGAATATATATCACTGGAACCAAGTTCAGCTTCTTTTCTATGTTTAAGGATTGAAGTTTATTTTTAAAATTCTGTAATGTTAGTTTACAGAGGTGTAATGATAAATAAGAATTAAGAAAACACTGTTACAAAAAGAATATTTTGAAAACATCCCCATTGAAAAGATAACCTCCACTTACTAAATAGCCACTGGGTAAAAACACATCTAAGACTATTTTGACCTGATTCAATCACAGAATTCTGTAACTGCTTAGACAGGAGTTTCAATAATGGTGAATTGTTGAATATTATGGACGTCTCTATCCAAATACTTAAGACAAATTATCTCGGGCGGTTTCAAATTAAAAGCTTGTAAAATATGTAACCTCTCTCCTAGTTTTTGCAATTAATAGGGTATGTCTGCAATTAGCCTGACTTACTGAATGCAGAGCTGTTGTCATTAAAAGATGTCTGTGAAAGTACTACTGTCATTAGGGAGGCTCAGGAGACCAATCGCTCCTAGAGGGCAAACAGTGGACTGGTAGAAAACAACAGCCATAAATCACACTGTCAGGCAGTGGGAGAGCAAGTGGAGCACCGGCACATGAAGGCCATTCACGGTAAACGCAGCATGGCAGCTTCCCAGGCAGGACTTACTGCACCTGTAATTAATTAAAATTTCCTTCAAGCTAAATCTTTAATAAACAAGGATTTGTGCTGACAATGAAGAAAAAAGGACTCCAGCAACATAATTTTACAATATAC
>PVKM010019180.1:0-24422 GCA_004027735.1 Carollia perspicillata | reverse complement strand
GTTATAGAGACTTACATACAAGGAAAAAATAACTGCCAATCATCATGTTCTTATTTTCTTTTGTGTTCCCTTAGCTGATCCTTCCCACTCTTGCTTCTCAGAGGTCTCCCTTAACTTCTCTATCATCTGCTTCACCATCTCTTTAACAATATTGATGCAAGTGACTTGCCATAGAATCAGGGAGCTTTGCTAGACTTCAGTCTTCTGATTTTATCTTGCTACAAAGGTAGATGAATTTCAGTGAATTTCATTCACAAACAGTATGTACTCAACAACTATTATCATGATATATCACCACCAATCTGGTTTTGTAGTTTCAAGTTGGCTTACAATTAATATCATCATAGTGATGATATTTTATAACCAGTTTGATGAAAGCAAGACTTTATTTTTTTTCTCACTTCTCCTTTAAATTCATTTCTGGATGAAAACTTAGTCATGATCCTTGGCTTTTCTTATCTATCTACGATAGATAAATTGTACTTACTTTAGAGATTAGAATGTCTTACCTTTGCTAATAATCAAAACCCTAAACTTGCTTGAAGTCAAGTATTTTATATTCCTTAAGACAGACCCACATGGGCAGGGCATCTATAATAGAGAGGAAGACAGCCATTCTCTCTCTCTTTTCACTTCTACCTCAGATGAGTGTATAGGTTTCAGTTTCCTCTGGGATGGGTACCTGGGGAACAAGGAGGGGAAAAGAGGTTAGCGTAGTTTTAAAACATGGCCACAATTCTTGGTTCCCATTCCCATTCAGAGTTTTCTTTTGTATACAGTATCTTAGGATTTGGGTAGGTTGGTGACTGGCTTAGTCAAGGGAATCTAGTAGATGTGATGTTTTGAAATGCCTCCAATCATTTGAGTCTTCCCAGCTGATGGTCCAGATAACATGGGATAGCGATGAGAGATTCCTACTGTTCCCCATCTGGCTTCCTGACTCACAGACTCCATGAATATAATAGAGTTATTGTTTTATGTCCCTAAGTTCAAGATGACTTATTGCATAGCAATAGATGTGTAGAAAAGAAGTAAGAAATATTCTTGTATTGAACTTATATATGTTAATGAAAACATTACTTTTGTGGGTTCTGGGCCTGATCTATGTTTAGACTCTTTCTCTCAGGTTATATTTTTAAGGGCTCCCTTTAGATCCTTTGTAATGGTAATGCTTAAGATGTGAGAAGAGGGTTGGACTCACAACACATCTCTAAAGAAGACTAAAGAAGTCTGGCCTTACCAGATTATTCACATTTCATCTTTTCATCCTTAAAAATATCACATTTCTTCCTTGAGTTTTATTTTGTAAATCCTTATCCAGAGGGGAGAAGGGAGAGGGGAGGGAATTTCAGGGAAAAAGGGAGGGGATTATAGGAACAAGTATAAAGGACACATGGACAGAAACTAGGGGGGGTGGAAAGGGGAGGGAGGGGGGAGCACTGGGGAGTGGTATGGGATGGGAGTAAAAGACAGAAAACTGTATAGAAAACAATTAAAATAAAAATATTAAAAAAAATCCTTATCTGAGGACATGTTTATTGGTTTTAGAGAGAGAGGAAGGTAGAGAGAGAGAAACATTGATCAGTTGCCTCCCTAGGTGATCTGACTGGGGATCGAACCCATAACCTAGGTATGTGCCCTGACCACAGATTGACATCATGACCTTTTTTGGTGTATAAAACGATGCTCCAACCAACTAAACCACTTGGCCAGGGCTCTTCCTTGTGTTTTATGCATAGTTTTGATTTTATAATTATGTTATGATTAGTTGTGTAGAAATCTCTCTCTAGGTAATTTTGAGTTTCTTAAAGGCAGAGGCTGTTTTCTTTCTCTCCAAATTAGTGGAAAAAACCATATTAGACATGCAAAAATGTAAAAATGTAATGGTCAATTGCAGTAATGTCCTTGGGAGAAGGTGTGTTTGTGAGGTACTACAACTGTCCTTTTAATTTTCTCTTCTAGTATCTCATTTTCCAAAGTCAGAGTTGAACCTTAAATGATAGACTGAAAAATACTTTTTTTTAATCCTAAGGAAAAACCACCAGGTGTATAGGTATTTAGAGTTGTTACATCTAAAATCTCTGAATCATCCCTCCTAACACTGGTAGAATTTTCATTTCCATTTCCTGTGCTATGTTCAAATCTATTACACTTCTCACACTTCATTGAATTATTGTTCACTTATTTTTTTCTACTAGATTTGGAAATTCTGAAGGGTATCATATTTTATTGTTTTGATATATTGTCATAGTAAATGCTCAGAAACTTTTGTTGACCAGGTGAATGGATGAATGAATGATTAAGTTCCCAAGGAATATTCCTGTTTAAATCAATTAAACCATAGTGTTTAGTTAATATGCTGAAATTTCTTTCTGCTTCTAAGTGTTAAACAAGTGAAAAAACTAGCTATTTAATATGACAATCATTTTCAAACATGGCTTTATATTATGAACAGCTTTAAAAAAATCCTGGAAACTAAACAAAAAGCAATAAAGGAAAGTAATTGATATGAGCAGTTGAATCACTAAAGAAATAATGAGAAGTAATGGGAGAATTATTTTTTGTGTGTAGATGTTTAATGCATAAATGTCGATCTGTGCCAATAGCTTCCCATTCTGCTCGGCTTGGAACACTTGTGATGTTGAGAAGTACAAGATGCTGGGGAAGCAGGAGATAAACAGATGAACTACTGTTTGTTGTTTCAGAGTCATGTTCTCAGATTAGCCAGATGTAAAACTTTAATTATGAGTAGTCCTGTTTACTTCACATTTGACAGAAGTAACATATGCTTCAGAAATTTCTATTAAAAATATACTTGCCATTTTTTTCCTGTGAAAGTCTGAATGTTAACATTCTATGTAATTCAATCCATAAAGAATTATTTTTGTCTATAAATGTTATTTTTTAAAAGAACTTTTTCTATTATATGCTAGCCTTTAATCCATGTCTTTAGTAAGTTTGTTTTTTCTTAAGTAAATTATCGATAACACTATGATATAAACACTTTGATAAAACCGTAACCAATTGAAGAATTTAAATGCTTATTGTATTTTTTCTAGCATAGAAATATAAATAAATGTGCTTTTATAAAATTTGTGACAATTATTTTAAACAGCTTGAAAAAAGTATTTTACTCCTCTTCCTTTGTCCTTTACTGGAGATCATCCTTTCTCAAGTTTAGAAAGTCAGCCTTTCTAAATCAGATATTGTTAGCAGTTCTTGAATCTTTAAGATTTTGATATAATTTATTCTAGGCAATAAGTGTCACTAAAATTATTTTTCCAAAGAATTACAAAAATCACACATGGCATTTTGAATATCAAATGGTGCTCATTAAAAACAAACAAAGAAAAAGAAACCCAACAAGGACAAAGAAAAAAAAATCTCACATACAAGACAAAATTTTTTTGATGAGCATGCAGGAGACGTTTCAATACAAGATTCTTTGTAATGACCAAATGATATGATTGTTAACATGGATAAATTAAGCAGTAACCCACAAACTGAATTTTATATGGATACTCACGCCTCATTTACCAATTAAGTGCTCTGCTCAATGGCATGTCATTGCTTTGTGACTGAAGTTACATCAAAAGCATTGTAAACACTATTTGTTCCCTCAGAAAACTGAAGAGAGACCTTGTCCAGTGTTTCAGGTGGATCCACTGAGGTGACTGTCATCATTATCAAGGAGCTGAAATAACAAGTCAAAGGTTGAGGTTGGCATAATTGGAGTAGGAGAGAGAAAAAATGCTGTATGTGCTGTCCAAAGATCGCTAACACACAGTGATTTGCTTTGTGAAAGTACTATACAAACAGTAACTCTTGATCCTTACTCTATCTTAATAGGTAATTATATTTTCCTTTTTCAGAACTGCAAGGAACTGAAGTGTAGATATACTAAGCTAGTTTTCAAGGTTTCATAAGGAGTGATTGTAAACAACAAATCTGTAGGCCAAACACTTGCAACTTCCGGCGTTAGGCTCAAGCACTTGCTCTTAAAATGTCCCTCTGAAGACAAGAACAACCTGTTTTCTTAATTACATTGCAGACGTTTTTCTCAAATTGTTCCAAATTCAACCTATTTTTTTTTTGAGAGGTTGCTGTGAAAATATTTGGCACAAATATGTTAAAGAAATAAAGATGTTCAGTTGTTCATAAGGAACTGTAGATAATTATGGCTGAACTTGAAAAACAGCCATAAACTTTAAAGTTGGCGAAGGACAAACTTGTGAAAGGTGTAATTTTCTTCAGTGCCTTCTCATGTCTCCTTCTACATCCCTTCTACTCCCTCCTTTAACAATCCTTTCCCTCCACTGGGTTAGTATCTTACCCTAGCGAATCCTTATTCTACCTTATGACACCTTATGCTACCTTCAGACACCTTTCATGCTAACCAGTGTAGAGCAGTGGCTAGGTGTGTGGATCGAAGGCAGACACATCCAAGTCCGAAAAATATCTGCTACTCAGAAGCTGGGTGATCTTCAACTCCTGACCTCTCCAGGCCTAAAAGTCCTCATCTGTCAACTAGGGTTAACAGTATTTACCTTTGATCAGGCATGTCAAAGATTTAGCCCAAATACCTGGAAAATTTTAAGTACAAAATAAGTTCTATTTTGTTGCCTCTTCTATTTTTGTCCCTGTTGCTATCTTGTCAGATTTTCACAATCTGATATGATAATTAATGAAAATTTCATGGCAGATATACAGAAATACCTTTATTTAAAAAGTTTGATGGTCTCTGATGACTTAACCAACTAGTCCCTCTTGAGTCTTAAACACAAAGGGTTTAATTACTTGTATTTAAATCATTACACATGCAAGGTCTCCATCATTTACTTGTTTGTTTAGTCTTTTTCCATTTCCATTTTCCATACTCCAATACTAACCACTCTAATGTATTTGACGTGTACCCTTCTGTTTGTATTCTTGTAGATTATGTATTTTTATTTTGCTTGCATATTTTAATCTATGTAAATTGTGTACTATGTACTAGATCTCCTTCATTTTCATGCCCTTTTCACTTGCAGGATATTTTTAAGACCCAGCTAGGCTGAATATGCTAGTCCTCATGTTTAATTGCTGTGTAGAATTCATAGGTGGACACCAATCCAAATTTTTTTACCAAAAAACTCCTTTTGGTTGAGAAGATTGAACTTACATCCTAATAGCTTCTCAAAGTGGAGCCCAGAGCTCTAGGGTTAAGTGCCATGTTTCTTTGAAATAATTTGATTTATGATTTTAAAAGAAATCATGTGGAGTTTGCATTCTGTTTAATAATGTATCCATGTTTGTCTATTATAAAGATAATGTTTTGGATTATAGATAAATTGTTTAATTTTTATTCTCATTAAATCAATAACATTGAGGCTCCAGGAAGATGTACCATTTTTCCCCCTGTGAGTTGCAGACTCTGCATACCACCAGGTATTCCAAGTTTGAGAAGCATGATCTTAATCTAAAATAAGAAGTTTGTAAATGTGGGGTTTTAGGCAAAAATTTTAAATGACAGAGAGTAATAGTTAAATCTCTTCTTAGTAGGACAGGCTACCCTAATAAATATGCTTAGCTCCAAAAACTGAAGCATGCCATTTATTGTAGTAAACTGCGGAAGCTATTGGCTTCTGCACCAACTCAATCACAGTAATAATATAGGATAACCAAATGTGTTCCTAAAGGAACACTCTTTGAAGGAAGCCAAACCCTTAGGAGGTTACTTATGAAGTGGCACCAAGAGATAGGTGTCGTATTTAGGGGTTATGTGAATCTCCCCTTCATTTCCATTAATGGTTCCCCAAGCCTTCAAAATATGTGTATCGCCTAAGTAATAACTTCAGATGCCACTCCTTCCAATCAGATGGCTTCTTGCACCTACCTCTTGCCAGTCATTCTAGAGCCACCGCTGCGTTTCTGCTTTCATAGCTTTGCTAATGTTGTCTTAAGACTTTCTCCTCTCATTTACTGTTCATTCTGCATAGTTCAGGTCAAGGATTATCTATTGTCTTGTGCTTTCCTAGATTTTGTTCATCATTCTGTCTCTCTGAAGTCCCTTACCACTGAATGACCTTTTAAGTTAGCCCTTTTTATTTATTCTTGCTTCATGGGTGTTTATGTTGACTGTAAGCTCCCTGTTGGAAAGGATTACATGTCATATATTTTTATGACTGTCCCTTGGCATCTCACACAAAAGTAGACATACAGTATACTTTCAATAAGTACTTATTACTTATACATTGCTTTACCTTAGAATACTTGGTTGAATTTTAATTGTTCATGCTTTAAGCCTTGCCACTCAGTGTGGGTCACAGACCCAAAGCATGGGCATCAGTCAGAATACTTGTTAGAAATGCAGCAAAACATTTTTCTGGGTAAAAACCTGTAGCGAGGCAACCATAAACTTTATACATTTGTTGACAGCAACATTCTATGCATGTACAATGTAGAGGGAGGCATACAGCTCTATTATAAAATTATGTGTTGTGAAAAAATTATTTTGAAATGTTGCAGGATTATTATTTTGTGGGATAACAGGTTTCTTTTTTAACAAGTCACAGGAAGTAAGAAAAATAAAAGTGTTTGAAAATACCCAGTATGTCATTGTCATTTGGAACTCAATAAGCTATTATAGTTTTGTCAGGTCCAATCTCTAAGGAAGTGAATGAAAATATATATTGTAGGCAGTCTGACCCCTATCAACATCATGCATCATGGTTACTCTGACATCTGAAGAAGAGCAATTCTGCTCTGTCAACTCGGAGCCTCGAAGTTACTGGCAGAGGTCACTCACTCCTTCGCCTTTAGCTACTGGATACCAGATTGAAATGAAAGTGAGGAGGTATGGAGAAGGTGTCCTACGGCTTCTGTAAAATTATCCTAATCTTCATTAAGATGTACTGCTAATTCAGCATGTTCTGAGGGCTCCTGACAACTATGAGAAATGTCACCCTACGACTTTAAAAGACTTAAAGGATCTGAGGCTTCTTGATTTGAGTCAATTTCTCCCTGATACATCCTGGGCCCAAGAGGGTAGGTGTCTTTCTTTGGTGCCTGCACGATTGTTGTACACCTTTGTGTTTCAGGAACACAGAATGACAGCCACATTGACTAACTGAATAAAACATAAGGCAGAAGTCCGAAGGCTGCCTGAGGTACTGGCGCTCCTACATCCTTCGCATTCAAGATTTGTTAGAGCGAAGGGGCGAAAGTGTACAAATAAATGTAATGTAAAAGGTAATAAGTTACCAGAGGTTGCACCCTCTAAGTTAACAAACAAAATCCCATGAGAAAAAGCTAATTGCTGAGTTTTAAGCTTCTGCTTAAAAGTATTTATTTTGAAAAGCTGTTTCTTTTAGTCGACAGCTTGCTGGATGACTATCAGAAAAGTGTGGATTATGCTCTTCTCACTTGTGAGATATGTTGCAAGCCACTCTATTTCTTAATAATTCAGATTCTTTGCTGAATAAAGTAGAGTGTGAATACCTGGATTTTTAAGAGAAACAAAATTCTATGACGATAAATCACAACCACAACAGTGTCTGGTTACCTTAGATGAGAAGTGAGAAATGTAATGACCCATATAAATAAAAATACAAAAAAAAAATTAAGAAATGGAAACCCTTGACTATTTCAATTTTGTTCTGCTTCCTTTGTTGGGAAGAATTAGAGTGAATAAAGAAAGGGAGAACTGACGGTGGATATCCTAACAACCTTGAAGTGTATTGGAAAATATAACCCAAGCTTCCCTGGATTTCATGCAAGTGAGACTAGACAAGGGACCATGATGATAACCATGATAGCAGGGATGTCATTATTTCTTGCTTCAACCTTTAACATAGAAGCACCAGGCAAAGGCAAAGTCCCCCGCCTGGTGTCTCTGCCCTCCTGTCCAGGTCTGCTGCCTTTCTGCCAGACAGCAGGGTATCAGGAGGCACCGCCACTGCTGAATAAGGCACCCTGACGGATGCACTGTGGGCCTCAGAGATACCACATTGTGCAGGGTCCATGGTCGGATGGGAAGAAATGTGTCCTCCTGGTTAGACTGCTTCAGAGGTTTCATTATAGTACTGTTGTTCATCAATATTTTACGATATGAATAAACTCATGCAGTTTTGACTTGTAGCTTCTCTCTCTAAGCTGGAACCCTGATATGTCCATGGGCCCAATACATAGATAAATTTGATTGATAGCTACAGTGAGTTAACACTCCAGTCCCTTGTTTTGTTACCAAGTCAGTTCATTGTGTCCTTTTCATTTCCCCTCCATGAGTTCCGTCAGTGCCCCCATGCCAGGTGATTTGAGAGACCTCACTTACTAAGTCCTAATGTGTGCTCATCTCAGTCTCATCAGGCCTCAGCAATGAGACTAGCAGGTCCCACACAAACAAGTCTTGGTTGGGCCACCTTTCTGGTCCACTAGACATGCCCAGACATATCTGACTCACAGCAATGGATACAACCTTAGTTTAAGCCCGTTGGTTTGTGTGGGCTGGAGGATTTCCTACAGCTGCATATTTGCACACCATGTTTAGAAAGAAAATTGGGTCAGTGTTTTCTTACCATTGTTGTGAAACCTTGGAAACATCAGATAGTATACCAAGTTGAGGTAGATAGTATATGAAGTTGAGGCTGTGGGAGGGTTCCCTTGCTCACCAAGTACCAACTATGTGCCGGCCACTGTGATATGTGTTACTTAATTTAATTCTCACAACAGTCTGCTTTGTTTTACAGTTTACAATGTTGAACTAAAGCAAAGAAACATAAAAAATATGCTGAGGCTGAGTTTCAATAACTTGCCCAAATTTATATAATTAGAAAGTGGTAGGTACTTCAAACCATGGAAAATCAGACTACATAGAGCCCATTAATTTTTTTCACTATAATATATTAAAGATATTTATATATCCTTCCTATTTATTTTGAAAATTCATGAGATTCCTCTCTAAATTTGGACTCCTTTTACACATTTCTCCCCATTGCATTACTCTGAATGACATACTCATCTTTATTTTTTTTAGCAGAAACTTTTCACAATTACTGTTTTCTGGAAGAGTTGTTGCAGTATATTAGCACAATAGAGAAGGAGCTGCTACTAAAGCAAACAAGTCTAAACAATACTATCGTGCTCAACACCTTGTAGCTGACAAAACGTGGCTGCTCATATTCCTGGAAGGGTAGTCCTGGACATCTGCCATTTCCATTAGCGGAAGATGCTTCTGCCCAGTGATAAATGGGTTCCCGTTGTCTTATAGCATTCAGCACTTACCATGTTCAGCCAGGAGACCATCAACCCTTTATCAAATCAAGAAGTAAGAGCAAACTTAATGCCAAAACAGAACAACAGGGTGTGCAGTTTGGTTCACCGTGCTCTAAGTCTGTGGACCAGTAGGATTGTGTCATAAATATGCTCCCAAGTGAGCTCTGCCTGGAACTTCAATTATAGAGACAATGGGTGCATCTCCAGCACAATGGCTTTGTGTGTTCCAGTATTGTTCTCTGGGTTGCAACAGAGGAAATAAGTCATTAGTGGCTTTTTGTGCTAAGTGCTTTAGTTGCAATTGGGTCATTATTTTTGAAATTGTTTTCATGTTAATAATATATTTTTGGTAAACAATCGTTTATCAACTAGGAGACTCTTACTGGTAGAATAGATAAATCTATTCCATGTTATTTTTTTCTGTGAATGTTTTCTAATTTGTGTGTAATCAGTTGTAAGATACCAAATATTATACGTTTTAAATATAATCTATCAGGGTCAAATGCATGAAATCAGTTAATACGATTGCTAAGAAAATGGAAGTGTTTTACTAAACATAAATATATTTTACAATTTTGTCACTTTACATGAATTTGCTACATAGCTGCTCATGGGACGAGCAGAAGGAGGCCCTGCTCATTCACTGACTCATCCTGTTTTCTCTTTAGCACTTATTTGTTGGACACCCAGTCCGAAAAAAATCTTGGGCCAGGCAAGGGGTGTTGATCGTTGAACTCACAGAAGTGCTCCCTGTTCTCAAGGAACTCTTCTCTCCTGCCTCAGATGGCTCAGGACTAACTCCACTGATCCGTGTTTTGACAATTTCTGAAATTAATTTCTAAAGGTTTTGTGTCATTCCACTCCTGTTTTAAAGATTCACAAACTGGATATATACTTTCTTAAAAAATAACTCAAATATGTATATGTTAAACTTACCAAAACAGCAACACAGTTAACAGCTATGCCTACAACTTTTCTCTATTGGTTGACAAAGCATCTGTTAGCCATGGGAGGCAAAGGAAGAAAAATGTTATATTCTTAGTACACACACACACACACACACACACACCAAAATGCTCCTAACAAAGTAACTTTAAAAAGACAACTCAGTCTTGTAGTACTTCTCTTTTAGACTCAGACAATCAGAGTTGTGAAATAAATTTTTGGAGGGCAAATCATGTGGATTAAATTGGTTCTAACCTTCAACATCAAGAGCAACCTCAGAAACAGAGCTAAAATGTCTTTAGTAACAGACACAAAACAAAAAACTAATGTGAAGTGGCTGAGTATAACATACTAGGGAATGTGGGGACCTGTAGGGAGCTTGGCGAAGCATGGAGTCTAAAAATTGCCAAGAAGTTAATATTCCTTTTTTAAAAAAAACAAATGTTTTCTGTTGGCTAAAATAAAGCACCTTGATCTGAGACCCTACTTACTGTGTTAAAGGCAGTTCTCTCTGTTGCCTTTCTAAAGCATCAGTCTTTAAAAAAGCAATTGTGACTTAAAAAAAAAAACAACAACTACTACTATTTTCTAGGTTCGAGATGGAAGTCATTAATTAAAGGAGCAATTTCACTTCAGAATGGTAGCCTTTGACACCAAATCCATAACAAGTTTTACCAGAACAAGGTTTGCTTTCTGCTGGGAATCACTTACTCAGTTAAAGGGTAGCTTACACTTTCAATTACCTAGGCAAAAGAAAATGGAAGATAATCTGTTATAGCTAAACAATTAGAATTCATGTAAAGTTGAAGGAAGATCACAAGGTCATATCACAGCCTGGTTTTTATATTTATGGGAAAAATTATTTCCTTATTATGAAGGAAATTGGAGTTTTATGTGTCCTACTTTAAATATCCACAGTCTTTCTAAAATCATAGAAAACCATGCCTCCTTAACCTGGCATTAAGAAATTTGTGTTTAGAAATGTGATACTTTAAAACTTTTTTGCTTATAGGAGGCAGGAAATATAAGACAGACGAACCACTCAGGCTGCCAATGCCAACCCTGTTGAGAAATAACAAAATCTCTCCGAATCATTAAATGAATGCATTTATCCTAAAAACTCAGACCATCTCTGCTATAAAATTTTATTTTCTTAGAAAATATACAGATCAAAGCATTTCGTTTTATAAAGTGTGCATTAATGACCATGAAGTTATCAAAAAAGGGTTCCAGCCACTGTGTCCTTGCCCTTGACAGCTTACAAAAGGCCGCCTCTTTATGATGCAGTTCTCCCAGGAATCTGGTACACAATCAGTAATTGCCTTTGCTGAGAGATCTAATTGTTTGATAAAAGCATTATTCATCCTTTAGAATTGTAACCTTGGGGGAAGAGGTCTTGACTCTTCTTTTACAGTCTGGAAGAGGTATGACTCTAGATTAAATGGTACTGCGTGGTTGACTGTTTTGAATTAATTGATCGGTCATTTCAACCAAGTAACCAGTTTATCCTTTTTCCCCCCACTTTCATTTAAGTTGTTTTTTTGCCTGAGCAGACTGAGAAAGTAGGCTTCAATTAGACCAAAACCAGAGTTTACATTTTGCCCGGGTGGAAGCAAAGTTGCTGAAAGCCTTAGAAACACTTGATCAGAACGTTTTTCATAAAGAAAAATTTTTGAGGGGGTGTAATTCCCTTAAAAATCATCCTTAACTTAGCATATCCTAAAGTGAACTCCTTTTCACCTTTGAAGTGCTCCTTCCATGATCTTTTATTATCCGTGACTCTCTTGGAACTGAGCTATGATCTTTAGTCTTCTGCACAAAAATACCCGTTGCCTCCCTATTGATTATGAGTCACAGTCATCCTAGGATGTTTGAAATCTGGTGATTCGCTTATCACCCACTAAGAAGATACTTCTGTTCCTTCTGCAGCAACCGATTTAGACTACTTGCTCTTCTCTGAAATTTCCCTCTTCTACGTCTTTGCTTACCTGGTTCAGCTGCTGCAAAAGCAGGTCTGAGGATCATGCTGATAGTTAACTCAGTGCATACTCTTGATTTATGTATGTGAAGAGCTTCTCCATGACACTCTTGGAGAGGATCTCTTTTCCTTGTCTTTTTTCCTTCTCTTATCACCCCCACTTTACCTCCAATGACAAGGCCATACCATAGCCTAGTTTTTCATGCAGGGGATCAGGGTTGCTGCCTGTGTTTAAACCTGAGTTCACTAGGAAAAACTCAGCTAACCTCCACTCATGTTGAGGCAGGAGGTAGGAAGGGAGCTCCAGAGGCCCCGCAGGGCTGAGGGAGAAAACATCTATACATGACAAAGACCCCTAAGATGGGTTGTTCCTGTTTTCTGAGATAACTCTGAATCATAGAATGCGCCTGCGCCCTACCCCCGATTCATCATTATAATATCATTATAATGAAATAACACTGTGGGACTCCCTTCTCCAGTAGCCAATCAAGAAAGTCATGGGAAACCACACATGCGCAGTAGCTTTGAAATCCAACTCCTTGTACCTGCGCAGGAAAAGCCCGCCAAAGACTAGCAGGAGGGGCTTCTGCCCCTATAAAAAAAATAGAATCCCCCAGCCCAGGGGCCCTTTCTTTCCTCTGCTCAGAGCTGGCCCACTCCCGTGTCCTGTGATGTATACTATCACTTAATAAATCTTCCCTCTTTCTTTATGCTATAAACTTTGTGTGTTCGGTTCAATTCTTTGTCCTCGATCACTAAGAACCTGGTTACCGGTGCACACCTGTGACAATGTCACTATTTTAAATCTTCAGGACAGGGTGTACTTTTTTGTGTCGTTTAGAACCCTGTTGGTATGTGTCAAGTATTAAGCGCTCACATTAGTAGCAATGACGAAGGACTACAGAAATGGAAATTCTCTGCTGTAAACTATACGAGTTCTCAGGAATGCTAGTCTCAAAATAAATTGAGATGCAATTATCATCACTGCTAAGATAATAAATCTACAGTGGTCGTTGTCCTGGACATAAATGAACTAGTGTTTCTGATTTGTTTATGCCTCTGGGACACAGTCTAGAGAACAGAAGAATATTGAACATCTGCAGAGATGTTCACTTTGCATCATGAGGCCTTGACTCAATGTTAGATTGACTTCAAATCCACAAGCGTCCAGCAGCCTTGTGTTTATCTGCCTTTTATTTGTTTGTTTCTCAAAGGGGGAAATATTGGACTCTGCCCCATATTTTGCTTATGCTCAAGGATCAATCTTTCCTGTTGAGTATGTGCATACTTAAACCTCTGCACCCAGCGACTGGAAATATTTTCCTGCTACCCCAGTAACCCACTATTAATCCTGTCTAATTCAAGTGATTTAACTAGATTGAGGATGTATTCTCTGTAAGATTTAATGCCCCAGGCAAAATTGATCTCAAGACAATTAATCTGGATTTAAATCAGTTATTACTTAATATGAGACTATATAAGGTAACACTATTTCTAATGTTAAGGAAAGAGTCTCTAACCTGTTACATGAGGCTAAACTTGATGATCTAGAAGTTGCCTACTACTGAAATCACTTGATTCAGGCAGAAGTTTCTATTGCTGTGGATACTGTCACCTTGGAAGCAAGGTAAAAAACTGAGCTGCTGAGCATTTGCTTATTAGGCTTGCACTAAAAGGATAAGTGAATTGTACTGAGTTGATAGGATTTTTGTGAGATTTCAAGAAAGCATTTTTTCCAATTATTCATAATTTCCAGCCTGCCAGTCTCAGAGTGTTTACAGGCTTACATTTGGAAATTTGGATAGTCTGGGTTTGGGTAAACTGGACTTTGCATGGTGCACTGGGGAAAATTTTTATTTTCTCAATTTGGTTTCTACTTATTCCATACATGCATCATTGTAGCTGAAAATTATCAAAGAAATTCAATTCTGCAGGCATAAGAAAATGAAGGGGGTTATGTGATTTAAAATTACCAGGCCATAAACAATTTCGAGGAGCCAAATTCTGAATTTTAAAAACCCAAAAGCATTATTTTGATCTGTTTGACTTGTTGCATAGAAGTAGAAGTTTGTTACTTGAGAAAATGTCAGCCTCTTCTGGATAAACAGTTTATATCAAACTCGAAGGCTTTATTTAGCCTTCAATAGCTGCTGTGTATTGAAGGGTTTCATCCTGTCAGTGGGTTGAATGTCAGAGGAATACCTTAGGGTATCTGAGTAATTTCAGTTGCTTAAAAGGAAGAAATTCTTCTCCACTTAAAAAAAGTTTATGAAATGAGATAAAAAGTAAAAATGCATTGAGAATTGCAACACACTATAGTAATATGAAATATCATTCTTTTAATGGACATTTCATGATTTTACTACACATAGTACTTATATACTTTTTCCATAGTTTCTATTGCCTTGGTAGAAAAGAATCTATATTTATGATGAACATAAGTTCTTATTTGCATAAAACATGGTACAGAATCAGAATTCATGATTCAAAGTGTCAAGAACTGTAAATAAAAACAATCACAGGCTTGTGGCAAATTTCACTAGTCATATATCTACATATGCAAATGTGACTACATAGAGCTGAAATTATATTTTGTGCATTAGAAAGTAATATTACGTGCATTAGAGCATTTTCCAGTTTCCTTTCAGGTTTGACAGTTAACATGCTGTCACCACTTTCTCACTTTCTTGTTTTAATTGTTGACACTATTACAGATGTCCCCCATTTCCTCCGCTTTGTCCCTCTCCACCCAGCTCCCAACCCTCTCTTCACCACTTTCTCACTTTCCACTTACACCTCCACCCTCCACAGTCTTGCTTGTGTCCCTGCAATTCTATTGAAATTGCTCTTGCTTTAGCTTCCAGACACCTCTTCTTGCTCATTCCAAGATGTTTGACTCATAGGCCACCTTTTCCACATAGCCTGATCTTGAACCCCTGTTCCCTTCATCCCTGGCTTTACAACAACATATTCCTTTATGAATATCCTCATTTGTTTTTATTTGCCTGCCTCCCATCCCTTTCATGGTTTTTTTCAATCTTTATCAAGACAGTTTTTTCTCTTGTCATTAATGTTAGACCTTAAAGCTCTTTTTATCTCTGGCCTTATCTTCCATCTATGCCCATTTTCCCCGCATGATCTCCATCTCCTTTCATGGTATCATTACTATGCATATGCTGATGGCTGCCAAACCCGAATGCTCAGACTTAGATGTCTTGAATAAATACCTAAGTGGCTATCTGATGACAACCTGTTTTCTGGAAATCGCCTCCCTTTCTATCCGCATGTTAAAGTAATGTCATGACTTCCCTGTACCACAGTTAGTTTGCCCAAGGATAGGCACTGGATCCGAGGTTGGCCAATATATCTGTATCTTGAGATCTGGGGGTTGAGACTGGGTATCAGGACAACCTGTCTTTGAGATCCTGGGCTGGAATCAGGGTGGTTGAATGCATTAGTGTCATGTGAGGGTTCCATCAGTTCTGGTTGGTTGTTAAATATTTTAGATATCTTCTCTAATTCTAGGCTACAAAGCTTGGAATTTGTGGACAACCATGTGTGTTTCTGTGTAGACCACCTAAACAGAGAAGGCCAGCCTGTCAATCAGAGATGGTGAACTTTATTTTCTGTTAATTATATATCAAAAATAACATTTTTAAAAAAAGAGGGACAAGCTGAGAAATGCTAACAGTCTCCTGAGGGTATTAGGTCCTGAATCCTCTGCTAAGATACAGCTACATCCCTATCCCAGTACATTTATAATAAAGTCTGCTCTTTATGCTAAAGTGAGCTTGACAGAAATCTGTTGCTTTTAACAAAAAAAGATCCTAGTTAATGAGACATTCTGCTGCCTACTGGACATTTCTACTTGTACCTCTAATCCTCTCTTCATCCCCCATCATACCCTCACCTCTGAGCCTGCTTCTCTTTCCACAGCTCAGTGAATGGCATCTTTACTTATTCAAACCACTGAGACAGTAATTATCTTTGGTTCCTCCCATCCAATTAGTCAAATCCTGTTATTTGTCTGTCCCTTTATCTCCATTGCCATTCTAACACATTAGTCCACTCTGCAGTTTTTTTAATTGATCACCTTGTAGCTGGTCTTTCTGCTTCTAGCCATGCCATCCTCAAATGAGTTCTCACTCCAGAGCAATCTTCTTTGGCTTCACAATGAAGCCCAATATTTTTTGCTCCATACTCAGAACTCTTCATCATCAAATTCAAGGCTGCCTCTCCAGCTTTATGTCCTGCTACCACCTTTGTTCATAGTACTCAGGACGCATGAATCATACTGAAATGTATATAGTTCCTCTACATTAATTTCTCTTTCTGAAATGACCTTCCTTTCTCCATTGCTATCAGAGCACCCTGAACTGTTATTGCCTGTTGATCACTAGTCTGTAAGCTCCTTGAAGGTAAGGTGATGATCTGCGTTGTGTTACTATTGTGTCTTAACAGAGTGCCTGTCTCATGGTAGATATTCTATAAATATTAATTGGACAAATACAGTTGTTAGAAAAATGAACCACAGCTGGGTACAAGTACAGAGTGCAGAAGCAGATATATGAACTTGTAATCAAGGACAAAGTCCCTTTCCATGAACTGAATGTTGGGAGGGAAGCAGGACTGTAACTCTGAGTTCAGTGTTTCGTGAATTATCACTTAGTAATCTTAATAATTTTGAACACTGAGCTCTTCACGCACTAGTTCATGTTCATCTCTGGGGATAGGCATTGATTCTTTGACATGCAGCCAGTCAGGTAGAATAGATTTTACTGTCTACAGCTGGTGGTATTTTTTTCTGTGCTTTCAGTTTTTTTGTTCCTTGACATTTTTTTAGATATTACTACTTTGGTTTTTCCTTGACACTGCAGTATGAGGACTATTCAAATATTAATGGCCATAGCTGTGCACATCCTAGAAAAATTAACTACTTAATTGCATTAATATGAGCCTCATAAGCCTTAGTGCTTGGTTCATATTAGAGTGATTGGATGGGCTGGATGATAATGTAAATGTGGTAGATCATTAGACATTTACTATTGTGCTTGATTTCAAACTACTCAGGCTAAAAATAGGAGGCTGCACAGAGATGTTTGAGAGCAGATGTTTAGGACTATAGAAAATCTCAAGTCTTGACAAGGCTCATAAGTCTTTGGTTGTACCAGTTACACAGAATGAGTAATGCATTTGTAACTGAGATATAAGCTGGGGTCACCTTGTCCCCTAGGATTTAGGCAAGACTGGCTCATCCTCTTATTCTTTGTCTTCTGGCAAGTCCATCACTTTTGCTAAGATTTCTGTCTATTCCTAAAAGGTTTATGCTTTTATGGTCGCCTGTCTTTAACATTCTGCCTGTACTGACTTCTTGTCATTGTCTCTGTCTTATAGTTGTCCACTAATCTCTGACCTGCCGTTGCTGTCACTGGCCCAATGGGCACGCACACCCTTCTTTATTCCCTATCAAGGTAACTAGGATACAAGGCGGACTGTGCAGCAGGACTAAGTTGTTGAAAATGTATTATTGGAAGTTCAAATCCCATATTAGTCATGCTTGCCCTTAATTCACTGGAGCGTTCTCACTGGCAACACTGCCTGCTGAGGGTCCCACTTTTCTCATTTTGTGCTGCTTCTCACCCTATTCTGGATTGTCACTAGGAATTGAGAATTCTCACTCAGTTGTACAGCACAGTTTACCTCTCTCAACTGTCTTCTGCAAATTGACCAAATGAAAAAGACATCGGCCCCTTTAGGAACACAGAGAAAATCCTGTCATTTCATTTTTCCTTTATCAGGATCCACTTGCCTTAGAACCTTGTGTTTTAAAGTCATTCTTTCCTCTCTCTTTTATATAGTACATTTATTCCAAGTTGGGAATAGAGAAGAGAGTTTCTGCTTTTTTGGCAGGGAAGTGGAAATTAAAAAAAAATAGACCTTCTCAATTAACAAGTGGCCTATCTCCAGGGGTTCTAACAGTGAGATGTCACAGAGTTCTCTTCATACCTACTGGTCCTTAAAGAGCAGGAGAAGCAACACGATTTAATTAAAAATCCTTTGCACTCTAAAAACTTACAATCACTTGAGTGATGAAAATGTTTTTCCTGCGGTATTCACCTTCCTGAGCTATGATGGATGATGCACCAAAACTTGTTTGCTTTATTGTTATGCCAGTTCTTGGTGAGGCCTTTTCTTACATGAAGGGTTCAGGCGAGGGCCAAGGAGAACCCAGGCATGTAACCATTAAACACTAAAATGCATCGATATCTATGAAGAGTGTTAGTGTCCTTCTAGACACATTTATATTATTTTGCTCCTCCTCTTCTCTAGAATGATCACTGTCCCCTCAACATTATCTAATTTTAAGTGAAATTTGTTCATTTAGCAAAAGTTTAACTATTTAGTATTTTTTTAAAGCCTTTCCTAGGATTTACCAACCAAATGACTTACCAAGGACAGAAAGATTACCCAAACAAAGAGAGTAGCTGTGTACCTAGGGACTGAGGTAAACAGGAGGGCTCATGGGCTGTGTAGAAAAGAAACAGCAGGCACTGAGCAAATGCCAAATGCTGAGTGTAGCACACAGGCCAGGGGTACCAGGCCTCCCTTTGCCTATGAAAAGCCCTGTGGCTCAGATAAAACAAAGGGTCGCCTGTTAAAATTCATGCAAGGGAACCAAAAGCACTAATTTGAAAACGTAGATATACTTCTATGTTTATTATAGCATTATTTACAATATCTAAGCTATGGAGCAATCTAGGTATCCATCAGTAGACAAATAGATAAAGAAGATATGGTGTGTGTGTGTGTGTATGTGTGTGTATACACACACATATATAACTGAATATTATCCAGCAACAAAACAGAATAAAGTCTTGCCATTTATGATAACATGGATGGGCCTAGAGGGTGTTATGCTAGGTGAAATAAATCAGGCAGAGAAGGACTAATACCGTATGATTTCCCTTAAATGTGCACTCTGAAGAAACCAGAACAAGTAAATAAACTACACAAAACAGATGTAGACTCATAGATACAGAAAACAAACTGATGGTTGCCAGAGGGGAGAGGTTTGAGAATAGGTGAAGAAAAATGAAAGCTAAAAAATAATCCAAGAGATGATGTTCTCGAAAATGACTGTGGTGGCCATGGAGGTAAGGTGACAAGTGAGAATACATAAGTGTCACAAGTCCCAATGGCTCGTATGTACTAAAATTTTGGTGGGAGGGGATTATAACAATACAGTTATTACCAATTAACAAAACATAAACAAGCAAAATACATATAGTATGCTTTGAGAGCAACACTGTGAGCTTCAAGCAACACAGAGCTAAGGTGGAGTCTGACCTGAGTGAGAGTCAGGACTGTTTGACCTCCACTTGCTGTTCAAGATTTGGAACTTCCATAGGTACTCTGTTCTTCTTTCCCTCCTTTTACTTATGGGGTCCTTCTCCATCAGTGGGAAACCTGGCCCTCATTTTTTCCTGTATATTTACACATTTGTTCAAGCCTAGAATACACAGAATGTAGTTTGGGAATCACCACTTGATAAGCAACCCTATGCATGCACACATGCACCCACTATTAAGGTACAGAACATTTCCATCACTCTGGAAAATTGCACTGTGCTCATGCTCCATGAACACATTATCTCATAGCATGTTTCAGCAGGCTTTCCTTCTCAAGGTTCTTTGCATCTGGGTAATACACAAAATTGCTTCATACTGAGCTAATGCAGGATTTTAAATCAAATGAATCTTCAAAATGGAGGGACATTCTACAAAATACCTGACCGATATTCCTGAAAACTGTCAGAATCATGAAAAATAAGGAAGGTATGAGAAATTGCCATAGCCCAGAGGAGACTAAAGGAACATGATGACTAAATGTAATGTGGCAGCCTGGGTGGGATCCCAACACAGAAAAAGGACATTAATGGAGAAACTTGTAGAATCTGAATAATGTCTAGAGTTGAGTTAACAGCAATGCACCAACCAATGTGGCTCCTTAGATTTGTCAGATATAAAATGATAACATTAGGAAAAACTGAAAGCAGGTAAGAAGTATACTGGAATTCTTTCTATAATTTTTGCAACTATTATGTAAATCAAAAAATATTCCAGGCACTGTCTGGGTAGTTCAGTTGGTGAGAGCATTGTCTCATATGCCAAGGTTGTGGGTTCAATCCTTAGTCAGGGCACATGAAAGAATCAACCAATGAATGCATAGAGAAGTGGAATAACAAATCAATGTTTTTCTCTCTCTCCCTACCTCTCTCTGAAGTGCATCAATAAAAAATTGTTCCAAATAAAAGTTTTATTAAAATTATTCAAAACATTGGGTACATAGAAGGCTCACATATATTTTGGAGATTAAGAAGCCAGGACCTGAGTAAGACACACCTGAAGTTAAATATCAGCTCTGTTACAAACATAACTGGGACTGATTTTGACTAAACTCATGATCACCTGCTTTCAAATATCTCTTCTCCTTTTAAGTAGAAATAGCAGTTTTAAATTAAGCATAGCAGAACATGTACAAGCTGGGACTATCCCGAACATATTAATCTGCCTGAGCCATTGCTTTTACATCCCTGCAATATAAGAATAATCCTTGTTTCATAGGATTAATTTGAGGGCTAAATAGAGAAAATTCATGTAGAGTGCTTAGCTGAGAACGGGATACGTAGCAGCTGTTCAATAAACAATAGCCAATATTATTATTATTAGCTGGAAGCTTCCACAGTGTGTCACACACACACACATTGAGATCCCTGTACTTATCAGAGTTTATTGTTGATTGCTCAGCTCCCTGAGTAACCCATTAGCCTCTTAGGGCCAAGTGTGCTTTCTTGTTCAATAGTGTGTCTCTATAACTAGTGTGACTGCATATCATAAATACACAATGGAAGTTTGTTGGTTAATAAAACTTTTATCCACATGAAATGAAAGTATCTCACAAGTTACTTTTCTAAAATCCATTGTCATTATGATTATTCTGTTCTGTCTGTGACATTTCTGAAGCATCATGGTATTTGTGGGCCATTCAAAACTGCGGTATTTTGACCTCCTTGAGATACAGATGCAGCTGTGCTGTGGATCAGATCTTTCATATTCACTTTCCTGATGCAAGATGATTCTGCTGTGTCTTCTTAATGACAAAGGTCATCTGGGCCCATGATTGGGCACACTTTAAAGTTACTCTGTCTCTCTTCAAAGTTTAGGCTTGAAAACATTAAAACAGATGGTGGTACTTGGAGGGTAATTAATTTTCCTTTGGAGAAATAATCGCTTTCCTTAAAAATAAATTAATGCCTCCCTCTTTTTCCAGGAGGTAATGGTTTAGTAAATTGAGCAATAAACGAGGTTGCCCTTGACCGGGATCTAGGGAGAAAGGGGAAATCTTTTGTAATTCTGCCTCTGTCTGGTGTGGATTGGGGAGCCTCAGTTCCTTGGGTGATTGGGAAGATTAGATAAAACAGAACAGTTTAAGCATTTAGCATGTGCCTGATGCAGAGTAAAGCTTTAGAACTGTTAGCCAATATAATTATTGGAGGTAGAAAGGGGACATTATTAATGGATCTGGTTGACTTAGTGTGGACACTGAGAGTCTTATCAGAGCATTACATTTACAGCACCATAGATTCTGGTACACAGGCTCCGTTTGCACAGGCAGTATTTTTAAAATTAATTATTAATGACCAAATTATTCTCCTTTTTCATGCTATAGTAAATCAATGGGGAAGTAGTTGAATTTCCCTTTTTTTTTCTGAGCAGCAATGTACAGCATGTCCCTGGCCAACATGTCATTAAATCCAATCTTACCAGGAGCTTGTGTTTTAATATTGTTAAGGCGTTTGTAAAGGTTTCTTGAAATAAAACTTCCTATGTGTTTGTATTTCAAAATTTCAAAATCTGCCTTTGAACTTCCAGCGAGTCTTGGATACCAGGTATTCTGTGAAATGACAACATCTTGTTTTTCTATTTATATCCATGGACATATATGTAGTTATTTGACATTTGATTTTTCACAGTTACTTAAAAAAGTATAATCTAATGGTACCGGTCAGAAAGTTATTTGGAGAAAATTCTCACGAACTTCTTCTGGGTTAAGCTTCTGCTGGGGGCATATTTATTGGGTGGAATTTATCATGCTATTCATGTTTTAACATAATGGGAGATGTATTTTATTTCATTCCAAACAAGAAGTGATTATTTCTGTGAAATGCACTTTAACTTCACTTTCTCTTACTACAATGCATAGAATAATACTGGCCCCTACAGGGAGAGCTGCACTGGAAAAGCACCTACAGAGAAATGCACTTAGCATTCAGCACAGATCACCCAGGGCTACAGGACCAGCAGCTCCAATTTGCCTTTTGCAGAGTATTAGAGGGGAAAAATGCATTCTCTCGCAATTATTTGACAAAGACTGTTTAAAGATTTGCTTAATCAAGTATTTAAGGGAAGACATACTCAGGGAACCAGAACCAAGAAGCAGAGCTTTCAGTACAAATCACTACTGGCACTTCCAGGACTGGATAGCATCGGCCTGTGTGACACAGAGCAGAGGACCCAAGATGAAGCTGACTGTGTCTCTCCACACATTGATTAAGGTGTATCTTCCTTATGAGGATGAATTGGAGGCTGATGGGAGATCCCATTGAATATCCTTTTAAGCTCATTTGTATGTTGGACTTTAGAATAAACTGAATTTAATTCTCATTTTCCTTTTTCCAACTATGGGGCAGTAATCCTCAACAAATAGCAAATCAATACAATTTATCATCTTAATATAGTTTTAGATCAAGGAGTCCTTTGACAGATACTGTTTTATGAGTTAACTAACACCTTGACCAATGCAAACTTTTAGAAATAGTCGAAATTCAATTGTTTGTTCCTTTTGTTTTAATTTCACCTTTCTTTAAAATGTACTCTATGAGGAAAGGTCTTGCTAGGCCTCTGGATGAGATTTTAGTCAGCCCCAGAATTTTTCTGAATATTCTTGGATAACAAAATCCAGTGATTAATTCAAGGTGGAAAACACAGCCATAGAAATTGGAATTCAGAAAACTCTAAATTAGAATTTCTAATCCTATATATGGACTAACTCTTTAATCTTCATTGAAAGGCAGGACTTCTGAGCCCTTTCCCTAGGGAGAGCCAGCTATGGATTATGATTTAGGCCTTTGGGGAAGGTGGGGTATGTGGACCTTTGCTTCTTCTCCCAACTTGTTAACTGAGGATTCTGGTTTCATCAGGGAGGTTTGGATCGGGGGAGGGAGAAAAAAGAAACGGGATCCCAGGACATCTTCTTCAGTAAGATGTTAATAAGCTGGCTTTGTTCTTTCTGGCCTGGTTGATGCTTTCAGTTGACACTTTCTCTCCTGGGTGCTACTTTGGGGAAGTTCACATCCAAGCCAGTCATTGACTGCTCAGAAAGATTTTCCTTAGAGCCTTTGGTGGAAAAACAGCCCTGTTGACACCTAGATTTTGGATTTCTGGCTTCCAGAATAGTGAGAGAATCAATTTCTGTTGCTTTAAGCAACCTATCTTATGTTAGTGTGTTATGATAGCCCTAGAAAACTAATGGACACGTTTTGGCAGGACATTACCTGGTCTTGTACATTTACTGCTTAGATACACCATCGTACTCTGCTAACGTGGTCTGCTTTAGCCAGCCTCTGCACTAGCGATTCCCAACGCTTGCATCTGACACCTTAATGTACACTCCAAACTCCAGGGAGCATATCTCACATTCTCCCAGTGGTTTCCTTTGAACACCATCCACCAAGTTTCTGGTAAAAGGAAAGACAGCCTTCCTCACCGAACCCATTTCCTCGGGATGTTGGAATGACATTTACAGCACAGTTCTATCTAATAAACTCTTCTCCAAATCTCTCTCCATCTCTCCTTTCCTATTTATTCGTTTGTTATTTATCTTTCCTTGAAATTTTATTTAGAGTTATCATACCTGTACTTGGTCACTAACTTAGAAAACTGAATTTTCATATCAGTTGTCTTTTCGTTAAAACTACTGGTTCTCAGAAAAGACACAACAAAGAAAGAAAACTTCAGGCCAATATCGCTGATGAACATAGACACTAAAATCCTCAACAAAATATTGGCAAACCGCATCCAGCAATACATTAAAAAGATCATACACCATGACCAAGTGGGATTCATCCCAGGGATGCAAGGATGGTTCAACATTCGCAAATCAGTAAATGTAATACATCACATAAACA